>VZTY01026323.1:834052-846517 GCA_013400935.1 Turnix velox
CGGGCTGGGCTCATCTGCAGCCGCCGCGATCAACCTGCCGCGCTGCCGCTGACAGGAGGGCGGGGCCGCGCGGCCGGCCCGCAGCACCATGGGAAATGTAGTCCCGGCCAGGCGCCGGCGGCCTTGTCCTGGGCCCGCCCTCCCCGGCAGCTGCAAAAATGCCCGGCCCGCATACCGCCTGCCTCCACGGCCTGCGAGGCCTTGCGGCATTCATGGCGGGTCTTGGCGGTGTCGGAGGTCTCCGCATTTCGCTGCGGGGCAGGTGGCGTGGGTTGGGCTGTGGGAGGCTGGAGGGAGGGTGAGCACGTCTAGGTTCAGGATAGACGGAGATGCACGGGGTGCCCTGCCCACAGAAAACAGTGATTGGGGTGTTTCTCAGTCCCTGCGACTCCCGGCTTCAGAGGACTCTGATGTCAGCCCATACCGCCTCTTTCCCCAGGGCAGCCAGGGATTTTCCCTTCTCCCAGAGAAGGAGAAGGCGCACAAGGTACATCAGGAGCCCGATAAGCACCTTACCCCAGAATCAGGCCCAATGGCTTTCTCCATCCACCATCTTTGTCCTATCCAGATCCGATACAGTGTCCAGAAAATCTGGAAGATGAATGCCAATATGGATACAGTAACTGAGCCTTTAGTTCAACCCCTAGGAAATCTTGTGCCAAAAAAACTGCCGTATTCAACATTATGTGTTTGCACCCTTTACAATTTCATTATATCACAAAAGTTTTGAAGATTCTTCTCCCTCAGATATTCCTTGTCTTAAATGTAACAACTAATATTAAACTACACATAGAATAGTTTGGGTTGCAAGGGACCTTAAAGATCATCAAGTTCCAACCTCCCTGCCATAGGCAGGGACACCTCCCACTAGATCAGGTTGCTCAGTGCCTTGTCCAGCCTGGCCTTAAACATCTCCAAAGAGGTGTTTAACACCTCCAGAGAGGGGCCATCCACAACCTCTCTGGGCAACCTGTTCCATTTTCTCACTACCCTCACTGTAAAGAACTTCTTTCTTATATCTAGCCTGAGTCTACCCTCTTCCAATTTACATCCATTATTCCTGGAACTTCCATCACATATCCTATAAAAGAGTCCTACCCCTGCCTTTCTGTAGGCCCTCTTCAGGTACTGATAAGCTACTATGAGGTCCCCCCCTTCTCTTCTCCAGGCTGATCAACTCCAATTCTTTCAACTTATCCTCAAAATGGAGGCCATTACCAAAATTCAGAGGAACAGCTGAGTGACCAAGTACATAAGGGCAAGTACAGATAGGGTGTGAAGTGATTTTTGAATGTTCTTTTTATTTGTCAGGAGTGGTTATTACAGCTAATAAGAGTTATCCATGACAGATTATTCTTGCAAAACAAACCTTCATGAGTTCATTAGAGCTCAAATTAGAGTGCGAGCACATGAAATGTGCAACTGAAAAAGATCTTCATAAACAGTGGGAATTTTAACATATCTAAAGTAATTAAAATAAATTTGGGTCATCATTATGTATTTCATGTAGGAAAACCAGAGTTCATAGAGAATGGCCTTAAAGACTACTCTTTTCTCACAACTTTTATTACCAGTTTTGCCCCTAAGATCTCACTTGTTCTTTTCCCTCGTGTGCATTTGAACTATTAGCCTTTGTGTTGTATGAGATAAGATATAAGCTCCTTGGGGCAGTAGCCTTGTCTTTCATGTGTTTGCAAAGTGGTACACTCACAGTGTACTGTAAGTAATAACTATTGGGATGATTTCCTGTTGTTCCCAAGCACAGTGCAATCACACACCCAGTTCCATATGCTGAGCAAAATGGACTGATATTCACATATTTTTTGTCAAGAAAATAGGGTTTTCCTAGATTTCACAGGTTTCAAATACATGCAATACACTAATACAGTCTCCATCTCAGCACTGTAAGATAGACTTTTGGTGGTATTTTGTTTGAAGCTGATGCATTCAACTAATCATTAATAATCTATTTAATCACTATGATATTTGGAGGTATGTTAACTACCTGACATATGCACTTGCAAAGCAATGTTCAATCTTAGTTCAGTTACAAGTCAGAAGCCATAGAGAGAATTGATCAAATCTCAGAGTTCAAGTGACACAGATGTGGAACGCCAGAGTCCTCTCTCCATTAGTATGCTGGATTTCTTATTGGTAGCTACATTCCAGCTACAGACCCCAAGGACATCCCCAGTGAGTACATTTTTATAAAGCCTTTTAAACAGCCCTGTAGTTTTTAATTATGATTTTGCATCTTCTGAAGAGCAGCAAAATTATGGCTGTGACAAGATAACAAATAGGGCATGACAGATGTTAAAAGGTGTTGTGTTTGATACCTAGTGTTACATGATAGCTAGTGAAATTTAGTATTTAACATTATCTGTAAATATCATAAACTTCTGAAATTCTGATCAAGACTAGGCGGATTGGAATGCAATGAGTATTACTCATTAGAGAAGAGGGGCTGTAAATTGATTCAATTAATCTGTGGTAAAGTACCCTCTGTTTTGCGAAGAGCTTTTAAAAACATCAGTGAGAGAGAACTTTCTAAAAACACCCTGGTAAATTATAGAGTAGATAAAGGCCACCTTCCTCCTTGCCATATTGCTTCTCATTTTACCTTGCTTTTCTCCAGATGGGTTTCTTCTAAACATTCTCCTGAAAATGTAGAAAACTCTCTTTAAACAGACTGCATTTGTCCCAGCCAAAGTCAATTTGCTGTG
The DNA here is from genome assembly GCA_013400935.1 of Turnix velox. Classification (NCBI taxonomy): domain Eukaryota; kingdom Metazoa; phylum Chordata; class Aves; order Charadriiformes; family Turnicidae; genus Turnix; species Turnix velox. Next base: position 836,776 of record VZTY01026323.1, read on the forward strand.
TACTTTACCCATGATGAGCAGATGAAATCAGCAATCCTGACCAGAGGCTCCTTAGCCATTCTAATGATTTCTAGGTAGGACTTCTGCCAGCTCACATAAAATCATAGAATCATAGAATAGTTCGGGTTGGAAGGGACCTTAAAGATCATTGAGTTCCAACCCCCTTCCATAGGCAGGGACACCTCCCACTAGATCAGGCTGCTCAGTGCCTTGTTCAGCCTGCTCTTGAACACCTCCAGAGAGGGGGCATCCACAACCTCTCTGGGCAGCCTGTTCCAGTTCCTCACCCTCCCTGTAAAGAATTTCTTTCTTACNCACTCGTCACTGGTTTCCACTTGGACAATGAGCCATTGACTGCAACTCTTTGAGTTCCTTATCCAGTGAGTGGTCCATCCGTCAAACCCATTCTTTTCCAGTTTGGTGACAGGATGTTATGCAGGACAGTGTCAAATGCCTTGCACAAGTCCAGGTAGATGATGTCAGTTGCCCTTCCTTTGTCCACCGAGGATGTGACTCCGTCATAGAAGGCCACCAAATTGGTCAGGCATGATTTGCCTCTGGTGAAGTCATGTTGGTTGCCTCTAATCACCTCTGTGTCATCCTCCATGTGCTTTTGCAACACCTTTAGGAGGATCTGCTCCATGACTTTGCCAGGCACAGAGGTGAGACTGACTGGCCTGTTGTTTCCTGGATCTCCTTTCTTTCCCTTTTTAAATATGGGGATTATGTTCCCCTTTCTCCAGTCAGTGGGAACTTCACCAGCCTGCCCTGATCATTCAAATATGATGGACAGTGGTTTGGCAACTTCATCTGCCGGTTCTCTAAGGACCCGTGGGTGGATCTCATCGGGTCCCATGGACTTGTGTACCTCCAAGTTCCGCAGGTGTTCACGAACCTGCTCTTCACACACAGTGGGTGGATCCTGCTTCCCCCGGTTTATGGCCTTATTTTTTAAGACTTTCATAATATTAGATGAAAGTACATCCATCTACAACATAGCCCTACTAGAAGACTTCTGAAGTCTGAACAAGATGTTGTGCTTGTATACTTCACTGTACTGTCATCCATCATAATTTTCCCCCTTTCACCTTACAGAATTCAACCTTTGTGCAGAAATTGCTTCTTTATGCAACTCTTTGTGCCCTTTAGTCCTTTCTATAAATGGTGGTCAGTTCTCACTCATCTCTGGCTGATGATATTGTTAGCAAAGTACTTTTGCCATATTCACCTAAGATTTTCAAGCATAATTAATTATTTTGGGTGCCCAAGCACACACAAACAGAGCTACCTTTCAGGAACAGTGGAAGAAATACCTGAAAATCACTGACCTCAGCTCAGGCACCAAGCATTTCTGGTGGTGAACAGCCTCACAGCGATGACTGAACTTTTTTGTCTTTGGTTCACTTAGCTGAATGGGCCTGGGCTGTGATGGTGAAGTTAAAGCCATTCAAAGTTTGTCATCAAACTCAAGCATGACAGAAATAGCCCTGTCACTGGACCATCCCACCTGCTTAACAGCTCAGTATCCAGACTCTTGCTTTGCCTTGTATATTGCTGGGAATCAGTACATGAAAATGGATCCATTTTTCAAAGGTAACTGATGATTAGTGCAATTAGGCTGGGGGAAGGTGTGGGTGGAGCACGCATAAGACCATACGGATAGGATATTGATGGGGAAGAGGAAGTGGGGATTTCCACTGCAGTACCTCTGCTGTTTCTGAGGTCTGGAAAAGGAAGAAAGTACCATTGTTCAGGCACACTTAGCACACACCCAAAGCCACGAGCTACAATGTAATGAGAAACAAGGAAGTTTCAACTGAAATTTTATGGCATTACAGTGTGGGAAATAGCAGGAAATGCAGGTGTGAAAGCAGTAAGCAGAGAATTCCTGTCCAATCATTAACAATCATTCACTTCAAGCAACCTTCCTTTTTATTTAAAACTAACCTGGCACAAAACCTGTTGAGTGATACCTACATCAGTTTGCTGCTCTCATTCATTTGTGACCGCCCAAATACAAGGAATTGGTCAGTATGAGGTGAAAATAGGTATGTCAGATGAGAGTAGTGTCACCAGTGTGGAACTTGACTGTTTCACTGATAGCCTCAGATGAATTTGTTCTGGAGATCCGAGACCAACAAATGAGATTTATGGTCTCCTGAAAAATGCTTAGGTCCTATTTCTTCAGAGATAAAACATACTTGTCCTTGACTGGAGAGTGAATCACTATGGTTGAATGCAGAAACATTCCTCATATAAGATGAAAGAACCATACCTAACAGAGGATATATGTGTAAACAGAGCTGGAGAAACAGTCTACCATAGCAAGTCCATGTGACTAGTTGGCAAACAGTTGGATAACTTGTTTAAACAATCCTGACTTATTCTATTATTTGCTGAACTGCAACTTGATGTGGGTTAGAGCGATTTAATGCACTCAGTAACACACAATCAATGAATGACAGAGTCATTGGGGCTGGAGGGCAGCTTTGAGGATCATGTAGTCCAACTCCTTACTCAGAGCAGGGGCAATTACAGCAGGCTGCTCAGGGTCATCTTCTGTCATGTTTGAATATGAAGGGTGGAGGCTCCACAACCTCTCTGGGCAGACTTTTCTGGTGGCTGATCACTTCTCATAGTTTCTTTTCCCGTTTAAATGGGATTTTTTGTATTTCAGTTTGTGTCTGTTGATTAATTTCTTTTCACTGGACACTGGTGAGAAGAGTCTTTACCCCACCCCCCAGTGGAGTATTTATAGATGTTGATGAGATTCCCCACAGTCCTTTTTTTTCGATATGCTGAACAGACCCAGCACTCCCAGACTTTCCCTGTAAAAGCGATACTCATATCCATTAATCATCTTCATGGCCCTTTGATGGACATGCTTCTGGGTCGGGGCAGTCCCAAGCACAGATACAGGCTAGTGGAGAGTGGTTTGAGTGGAGCCCTGAAGAGAAGGATTTGAGGGTGTCAGTGGATGAGAAACTTAACATGAGCCACCAGTGTGTGATTACAGCTCAGGAGGCCAAGTGAAACAGTGAAATAGGGTACAGGATGGCAGGGCTAGGAGTAATGAATGCAAATTGGAAGAGGGTAGTTTTAGGCTAAATGTAAGAAAGAAATTCCTTACAGTGAGGGTGGATGCTCCCTCCCTGGAAGTGTTGAAGGCCAGGCTGGACAAGGCATTGAACAACCTGATCTCGTGGGAGGTGCCCCTGCAGGGCGAGTTGGAATGAGATGATCTTCAAGGTCCCTTCCAACCCAAACCATTCTATGATTCGGTGTCCATGTTCTCCAGTCTGTTTTGTTTCCTCTGAGTAGCAATGCAATCATCCAGCGTATCAGTAACTCCTTCTGCTTTTATATTATCAACACACTTACTGGGGTTGCACACTGTCCCATCATCCTGGTAGGTCATAATGAAGATGACAGAACAGTATTGAACTCAGTATCTACCCCTGGAATATATCACTGACTTTCATTTAGATTTCGTGCTTCTGATCACAGCCCTCTGGGCCTGGCATATCAACCAGTTTTCAGCCACTCTCACCAGCCACTTGCCAAATCTGTATTTCATCAGTTTTTCTAAGAAAGTGTTTTGGGACATGATGTTGAAAGCCTTACTTGCCATCAAGCTAGTAATTTCATTGTAGAAGGATCTCATGTTAGACAGCTATGATTTTATCTGTGTAAATCTGTTTTGACTATGATTCTGTACCAATTGCATTCCCATACTAAATAGGGAAAATAGTTTTCAGGATTAGTTGTTTCATCCCATTCAGAAGGATTAAAGCAAAGATGACTGGCCTGTAGTTCACCAGATCCTTCCTGAAGTGACAAAATTACCATGATCTTTCAAAGGTAGTTGAGGTTTGTCTTGCAGTGTTGTCACCCAGATCCCTCATCACTTGCTGGGTGCATCCAGTCAGACTCTGAAGGTTTTTATATGTCCAGTTGAGATGTTTTCTTAATCAGATCCTTGTCCACCATGGATATGTTTTCCTTGACTCAGCCTTTCTCACTGCTTTCAGCTTGGGATTTCTGTAGCCTGGTCTAACTTGTAGAGATAAAGTGGACAAGGCATTAAGTACCTTGTGTTTTTGCATTTCTTTTGACCCACATTTTCCCCAGACTTCCTATTGCTGCTGATCTAGCTGTAGAAGCTCCTCCTGTTACCCTTCACCGGATACATTTCCAAGTGAGCTTTGGCTTTTCTAACACTCTGCCTACAATCTAGGAATCTATTCCTCCTGTTTACAACAAATTTGTTTTCTGCCATTTAGAGACTCCTGGGCCTCTGGATGCTGGTCTATTGTGAAGCTAAGTCAACTCTACTTCTGTACGGTCTTTATTTTGGCACTTCTGATTTTTTACTGGCTGACAATCCAGACCACTTGTGCTACACTCTGACATTAGACATAGATTAGTGTATGGACTAATTTTTGCAGTACGGAGCCTCAGTGCGCTCAGATTTGGGTAACACATTCTTCCTGATGGGCAACTAGAAACTTTTTCTCTTACAGAAAATAGATTTTAAATAAATATTGGTAGCTTTTGTTACAGGTGTAAATGACATCTGAGAAATAAAGTCTTTGACAGTATTACGGTAGCTCTTTTGGGTCTCTCCAGAGAGCAATACATCATCCTGTGCAGTGTGGAACATGGACATCTGTGCAGAGCCCATCTAGAACATGCATTGTATGCACTGTAGGGCTGCTACATCCTGAGCATAGTGCACTTATAAGCAGAATATTTAATCTGAACAGTCACAGTGGCCCTAGCATTCTTGGGTGAAATTGCTCGACAAGTAGAAAAAAAGGAAATATCTAGACAATTCCCAATATGCAGAAGCTTCAGCTGGAGGAACTCTGAAACTTGAGTTTGGGATTTGACCTTTAATGACAGTAATGTTTGTCACTTATCTCAGTGCCAGTAGGATGAAACTGTAAGTGATAATCAATACTGTGTAGACTTCACTGTAATAACATACCTAGTGTGATTCTGTGAAGGTCAAAGCTAAAACAAAAACCCATACCTTTCTTTAAAGGTCTTTTATGTGCTGGATTGGATGGAAGGAATTGTGTTATTGCTGGTAATAATAACTTAAGAATGGTCAAAGTTGATAATGTCTTAGCATACTGACTTTTACCTGCTCCTGAATGACTCTGAACTGTGTTGAAGAAGTCAAGTGGTTGGCAGTGATTTGTGAGCCCTTATTAAGGCAAATCGGATAATTGCATTTACCATCACAGATGGCTTGTATTTTGTAAAATGCATTTATTTCCGTGCTATAAGATTACTCAGAAACTCAGTGGGATATTATGACCCTGATTTTTCATTGCCTCACACCTCATAGAATAAAAATTCCCAATGTAGAGGAGCTGTAGGTCCAGCATGAAGAATTTGGCACTGTTACTTGTGCAAACATAAACTGTTATCAGCAATGCAAAGCATCACAGCACTGTCCCATATCTTGTGTTACTTTTCCACATCAATGTTATTTTCTGAGATCATGATTTAGCCTTACTGTATGTTCTCCCTTTGTATTTTGCATGCTTTTACTACCTAGAGAGACAGGGGGGTTTTAGTAATCCAACATAACATAACATTGAATTATCCCTGGCATCCAGAAAGGAACACCTATTCCCCATTCCTAAAAGCCTTACACTTATTTCTGAGCAGGTTGTTCTGTTTAGCTTTTTAATAGAAATGGAATTCCACATGTATTCCTAGCAAGAATTTAGAGTGCTGCTCCATATGGGCAAACATAACATCTGCTATTTCTTGGCAGAAAGTCAGCCATACAGGTCTGCTTCCTCTTGGCAGGGAGCAGGAAGGGTAGGATTCATCTCACTGAATTTTATCTATCAAAGCATCAATCTCTCAATAAGACTACATTTCCTAGAAGTTACCAAGGGGAGGAAAAGTGTTGAAGCTGTTTGTCATTCTCTCTCCTGGCAGCAGCACTAGTCCAGGTGACCAGTGAGCATAAACTTGTAACTCATAGGGGACTAAGTTTACGAAGAGAAATCCTACTCTCACTGCCTGCTTGCTTAATTTCACTGTCCTTGAACACAAATCCTCACAAATAGCAAACAGGCACCTACATCTCAGAAACGTTAGTCTTAAAACTATGGTTATCTCATAGGAATCTATTTCTGTGACAATGTGGAATTCAACAGAGCTGAAGAAACAGAAAAAAACTACTACTATTTGCAACAACATTGTGAAACTATAGCTTTTCTGCAATGAGGTGCACACCAAGAAACATCACTCCAGAAAGAGCATTACCCAGAGAATCTGATACATCTCTGCTGGAGTTATGACAAAGAACCAATAGTTTCTCCCGCTGACATCTTCAGTACCACACAGTGATCTCTGGTGGGGCTAACAGCAGAGTTTACAGCCTGGTACAGACCTCTACCATGTAAACTAAAGGACCAGAAGCACTGACAGGTTTTGTAATCATAAATTACAAATAAACAATGCGATACATGCATGCACAGGTTTTATCTATGCAAATACATAGCTTGAGCTGCTGGTGCAGTGGGGATACATCAGCTGGAATTACAACAAGTAATTAGTGGCTCTGTCCAGCCACTCTGCTAATCTAATCACTCAGCACTGCTAATCTAATCACTCCAGTAGCTGGAGTGGTGTTTCCCTGAATGCCAGCACTCATTGAAACTGAGCTAAGCACAAATGAAGTCATTCAGGTGTATTAACTTAAAATAATGATTGCAAATGAAGACAAGCTTTGGGAGTGCCAAGTCCTCAATTTCTACTTTCTCACACCCACAAGCATTGTTCCAGGGAAAGGGATGAGGTTGGGGTGAAAGCAAGGAGAAGATCCAACTGCATTGTCTAGCGTGGTTCAGTTGATGCACATCTCAGGAAAATGGAAATCTCTTTTTGCACTGGCTAAAGTGGCTGCACATAGGTCTTTCTGTCAAGGAGAAGGGTAGGTAACAGATTGCTAAGGCTAGTTAAATACCCCAGGCAATACCCTGTAATAATTATTTGCCTGTCCTAGCAGGAGAAAAGGCCAGTTTGGGGAACAGCACATAGCTACATGCCCAACTTAGGCACTGTTGCTGCACAAATGAGAATACGGATGTGAGAGATGTTGGTTTCTAGGGACAGGGCAACTTTCCTGCTAACATCCAATGGCAGAAGCATCAAGCCCACCTCACTGAGGCTCTTCTGAGGTTTCAGTTCAACTCTACCATTTCCAGAAGACTGCTATCTATTTCTCTGTCCTCTCATGGTCTTGTGGAAGTGAGCATGGTCTATTTGTGGACGGGGAGGTTTCTTCGGTACAGAACTAATAGTCAAACAGAGGAGAGAAGAACATTAAATTCTTCTGTTTCCATCTCTGTGACTATAAAACCACCCATGATTCCTTGATTCCTTGACTTTTTGCTTCATTAACCCAGCATTTTACAATAACATGAAAACTCCATTCCATTTCAGTATTGGATTTTGCCACACCCAAAGATAAGCACAAAATATGTTTTAAGTAATTCTGTGCTCATCTGTACAAGTAGCTTTGCCTGAACTGATGAGAAGCCTTAAGGGGAATGAAAAAGGGAAGGGAAAGGAGAAGGGGAAAAGAAGTAAACTATGGAAGCCAGCAGTCCCAGACTGCATTGCAAGCAACCCGTTATTGGAGTGCCCTTGCAGGCATTAAGGAGTCGTTCCAAACTGTGTGAAGATGTCCCAAAGTGCCCTGCTCTGACACATTGCAATGGAGAAGATCTGAAGCACACAAAAAGCCCAGAAATGCTAGTGGTGTTTGAGTCTCTGGTGTGTAGATGTTCCAGGATCAATTCAGCTGCATAAACACAAGTGTCTTGTGCCCTTTGAGATTTTTTCGGTGACATCTCTGACAGGACAGTCCTTACACTGGACTTTTCCATCACAATCTGGCTTCATACTGGCAAGCAGGAGCTGGTGCAACTGTCCTCTGGGACGAAGAATACAGCCAGCAGTTGTGTACTTACTGTTTGATGTCCCAGCTGCGCAAAAGTGCTTGCCAGGAATAACAGAAAGCTCAGCCCTCTCCTCCTCAGCAATGTGTGGAAGGTGCAAGTAGCCTTCAGCCTTGTCAGTCTGCACTCCACCCTGTGTGCTTCTCTGAGGAGCTGGAGGCCACACTCATCCCCAGCACAAGATCACAGTTCTGCTGAGCCCTGATGAATATGTTGCAAGTGCAGTTTTACAGACCAGGAACAAACTGGAGTAAGCCATACGGATGCTATTGGTTCAGCCTACGCAACTCAAGGAACTGTAGCCTATGTTGGTGTGACTGGTGTGGCTGCTGAGGGCAGTGAGCAACTGAGCTCTGAGGCTAATGCCTTTCACAGCATTATTTCCCCAAAATAACTGGCAAAACTAGTCTTTTACTATGTGTCTTACAGGTAAGAAATATATCTTTTCTCCAAGGGTCTACTGTAGGTTATATTTAAGAGTATAAGATGTAATGAGTTTGCTATTTTTCACACACAGGAAGAAAACAAAGCCCAGTGTTTTAGCTAATCTTCTATTTTTCTGGTTTATTCCTTTTTCTACTACTAGTTTGAGCACATCTGTTTTGCAAAGTTGTATCATCAGAAATCTAAGTGATGTGACAGAACTACAGATTTCAAATATGACTTTTTCACCCTTTTTCTAAACAGCAACAAAAGCGAAGATTCTGCAATATGCAACAACCTTGCAAGAGTTTTAATGTGTCTCCTTTTCCTCTCTCCTGCTCCAAAAGATCTTTTGGAAGGGTTTTCTTTTAATTGAGTCTGGAAACCATCCACATTTAATGAGAACTTACTGACACCTAATTGCCATCTGCCTCCTTCAGTTCCTTTCATAAGAGTGCTCCAATTTTCCTTTATGCTCTGAACTGCTGTTCCATTGTGGCTGCTGTTTGTAGTTTGAATGAATTCTTAAGTCTTTTTAGCTTAAGTTTTAGATCCTTTATTCTGTGCTTCAGCTCTGCCTATTCCGCAACTAAACTAAAAAGTCTAGACTAAGTACTTACTAGCTGCAAAACGTAGATGCAAACTTCCTACCACAACAAGGTGCTTGCTGATGTGCCTGTTATACAGTATCTTATCTGATTCCACCATATCAGAAAGGCAAAGCAGTACATGGCAATATGGTGTAAGAAAAGTACCATGAGTCTCACGAATGTAGACTCACTGTTTTTTGCAAAATGAAGTCTACCCTTTTGCTGAGAGCTTGTGTAGTGTCATGCCTTTGATAAAGCTTCCAAACTAGCAATCAATACTGCTTTGTGGTGGCCTGCCACATGCTAAGTTCACTCCATGTCAGAAGCAAGGATATGGGCTCAATAGGTACTTCAGAAAAGTTTGGTCAGCCTCATCTTGACATGGTCTTACTGTTATAAAAGGGTTTATAGAATGTCCTCAGTGAAGTTTTTACCCCTTTCCTTCAGTTAGCAGTTTCTTTCAAAATTCTACTGATGTTTTCAGGTTCTCTGGTTTTCTTGATGCCTCAGTGATGGCCCTGTGTCACGCTTTTCTCCCTTAAGAAGTTCAGATCCCAAGATGGTGAGTTGTGATCATAGAATCATAGAATCATAGAATAGTTTGGGATGGAAGGGACCTTAAAGATCATCGAGTTCCAACCCCCCTGCCATAGGCAGGGACACCTCCCACTAGACCAGGCTGCCCAGTGCCTTGTCCAGCCTAGTCTTGAACAACTCCAGAGAGGGGGCATCCACAAC
>VZTY01026323.1:854845-910647 GCA_013400935.1 Turnix velox
TTTACTGTGCAGTTGGATACTGGTAATTGTGCACATTCACTAATAATTGCTCTAGTATAATTTTGAAAATTCTGGGGATTATACTCGGGGAGTATATAAGACAAGTTTTAAAAGGATCAGCAGCAGATTGCAATGATAAGCAGAACTCACGTTGTCCCGTAGCATTGGCCCAAGTTACCCACACATTTGGTCTAGGGTTTACTGCAACTATAGCAAAGCAAGCATATGAGATAAAGCTCAAAACTATTAAATTAACTTTCATGGAGCTCAAAACTACTACATTAGTTTTCATGGTGGTTTCAGTATGTTTGGGTCTTCAATCGCAGGTTTAATCCAGCGACACTTGGACATCTGTCCTCTCAATTGTCCACCTCAATAACAATGTCATGAGCATTGTGACCAGTTTTATTAACCTTTCTGCTGTTACTTCTCTCACTAATAATACCAGCAAGAATCTGCATGGATATAGCCTACAGTAGTAATTAAAGCTGTGAAGCTTCTTGGCATACTACTAGCCTCACTAGTACCCACCTCACAGCACCCATCTGGCATATGACAGAGTGATTCTTGCTAAAAGCATCAATAATTACAGGTTTTGGTACAAAGAACAACTGCAGTGTGTCCAAAAACACAGAATGGAAGGTTCCTTATGTGACAAGTGTTTCTACTAGATTCCATGGTGATACACTATGAGCTTTTTGCCTATTCTTTATGTATCCTTGTAACATGGAAAAGGTTGACTTCTGTCCATCAAGAGAAACCTTCTGCATTAAAATATGGGCAGCTTTCCAGGATACACAGGACACCTGCATAATTTTAGAAGGATGAACTTTCTGTTCATTCTCCACCTTCCAGTAAGAGAAGTGTTTGAAAGCAGTAGCTGAACTTATCTGAGTTTCTTATTTTGTCACATCTTATTTTTCTTAGAATCAGGAGCTACTACAGCTTTAGGATGTATTCTTTAACCTATGGATTCTCAAAGTCCAGCCTCTCAGAACATGAGGCTTAAACTTCCAGAATGCTTCTCCTTAAAAATTAAAAGTTCTATCATTGCTGGTCTCCCTCATCCCCAAAAAACATGTGCCACGTTTATGTGTGATGTCTGTGGAAGTGGATGGATATTTTTTTCTTTATCAGGAAGAGTCTTCCTTCTGTCAATACTAATTCTTTTATCTACCTATGGTAATTTTCTGCGAAACCTTCAAGAAATCGGATCCTCCTTGAAGTCTGGCTTGATTTGTGAGATCATTCTTGTTCTGAGCTTAGAATGTGTATTAAATCTCTTTTGTACAATGTCTTTAGAACCCGTAATTGTTAAATGGCTCTTGAAAATAGTTATGTGGAAAGAAAAGGTATTAACAGGAGCACAACCCAAGATATTTTTCCACAATTGCAGTCAACCCATCTACCCATTCCCCTTGCTACTGACTGAACATCGGTACAGTTGTAGAATTATGCCATAATGAAACAAATAATGCCTCAAGGGATGGGGTTCCCACCACCTCTCTGGGCAACCTGTTCCAGTGCCTCACCACTCATGGTGAAGAACTTCTTCCTAATATCCATTCTAAACCTGCCCTACTCTAGTTTAAAACCATTCCCCCTTGTCTTCTCACTACATGCTCTAAGAAACAGTCCCTCCCCAATTTTCCTATAGGCCTCTTCAGGTATTGGAAGGCTGCTATGAGGTCTCCCCAAAGCCTTCTCTCTAAGCTGAACACCCTCAACTCTCTCAGCCTGAACTAGGAGAGGTACTCCAGTCCCCTGATCATCCTTGTGGCCTTCCTCTGTACCCCCTCCAACAGGTACATGTCCTTGTGCTGAGGGCACCAGAACTAGACACAGTACTGTAGTTGAGATGCCATGAGAGCAAGTAAAGGAGCAGGATCACCTCTATTAATTTGCTGGCCATGACTCTTCTAATGCATCCCAGGATACCAGCTGCAGGTGCACACTGTTGGCTCATGTCCAGCTTTTCACTCATCAGTACCCTCAAGTCCTTTTCTGCAGGGCTTCTGTCTCTCATAACACCTCCTAGTCAATTACAGTTTATCTGATACTGGTATCAGGAGTAATATGTGTTCATTTATTTTTTTACAGAAATAAAAAAGAGAATATAATAACATAAATTCTTTTGGACAAACATCATATTCCTTTAAAAAAAAAGGATATGGACATGATACTGCAGTGACCTAAGAACCTATATTCTTCTTTATGATGCTTTTGTGTGAACCAGGCTCTTTGCCTGAACCTTACTATCACCTATCTACTCCCCCTTGTCCCATAATGTCTACAGGGATACTGGCAGGCTGAAGTACTCAGGCCAGGATGGTCCATAGTGGCCCAAATGGGCTCAATCTGTCTTAAGGGACAACATCAAATACAGCCCAAGTGCTGGGTCATTAACCAAAATCCTTGGAGATATGATGAAGTGAGTGTTTGTGTATGTTTCTGTATGAGTGTGGGTTAGAACTGTTGTTTGTTCATTATTTTTCAGCTGAGTATTGGTAATACTTGAGATTAATTTGCCTATGATTGCAGCAAGATTGAAATTACTTCTCATTATTAAACAACATTGCTGGATATCCACGAGAATCCTGTATTGTCTATCTTCCCTGCATAAACTGTAATAGCTATTTTCTCTGGCTATGAATATTACATGACACATCTAATCTTCAATTCCCTTTGTTTATTCTTTCAATATTTTTTACTGCTCCTTTAAAATAATATAGAAATGCTTTTCAGCATGTTAAGTGTCTGCTACCTTTTGCAGACAGAGTTAATATCTCTTTGGTGTTTTCCATTAATCCCACAGTAGTAGGGCTTCATTCCTTTCATTTGTAAAATTTTCCTTCTTTCTGCATAACTGTGTGAATAGTCTGCATTGCAAATCATTATTTCTAAATTATGCATCTTCTCTGCAAGAGATAATCTTCTGCAAATATTTTTCTTGTGATGGGTTTATTCAAAAAGTTTTCCTGAGCTTTCTACTCTGACTCCTCCCACATGCCATCCTCCATCAGAAAGATCTCAGAAATGTGGAAGGATGTTAGCCAAAGGTAAAATCTCTCTTGTCTCTAGGCATAATAGCTCTACAGAGAAAAGATTCGACAACAGGAGCTGGATTTTGGGGTACAGGTCGTCATTCAATTACCCCCTCATATGTGTATCCCTGCATCTGCATGTTGCTCTCATCAGCAGCGCTTGTAAAGTGCCAGCCACTCTGACCACAGCTCAGCAACACACACGTCCTTCAAACTAGGGCGAGCTTCATCCAAGCCTATTGATTTTCCAACGTATAGCCAATTACAATATCAGGAACTGAGATATCATCTAAGTGTAATTTTAGGAGGTTTTAAAAATTAGCCTTAATTTTATATGCCTATAAAAAAATCAGGGCACTGTCTTCAGTGGTGGGGTGGATAATATCAATAACTCAATGCTATCCCAAATAGACATGTCCTACCAAAAAAATACTAAGAAAGCAAGTGAAAATTCAAAAAGAAACAAAAAAAAATATTAACATCCCTTGAGCAAATAAGCAAGTGGCTTCCTCTAGGCTATTTTTACAGGCATGTGTTGCCATTACTATTGAGTCCGGGTGATACACACACTGAGCTGGTGACAAGTCAAAAGATCAGAATACAGTTGTCTTAGGCACCATGAAAGAAGGGCTGTATATGCCCACACATGTTCCCATGCAATGCCTTAGTGCATGATCTAACTCTATTTGAGCTCAGTGACAATTTCTGTCAAGCAGGAATGCAGAAGAAGGTCCTAATGGCTTGTCAGAACCATAAAGAAAATTGGATAGGTGGAACCAGTGCCTCAGAGCAAAATGCATCACTGCATGACTCCTGAAATTGCCAACACTACTCATTTATTAAAGATGCAGCAATGCTGTTACAGTTGTGAAGTACTCACTAGCACTGTCCATTCCAGGCAAATCATCGCTAAATTCCTTAATTCTCATTCTGTTCTGCTAATGAGAACCTGTGTGTTTCTACATCTGGGGTTCCTAATTAATCAGATACTTAAACCACCTAAGGGAAAGTTATCTTCTTAGAGAGGGAAGGATGCAATCGAGGACAAAAAGGTCCCATCATTTTGGTCACTCTTCTTTAATTGTTAGCAGAAAAGAAAAAATAAATAGGATCTAATTTTGTTTTAAGTAAGAAAAATGAAAGTAATTGTCTATTCTGTTTTCACTTGTGACACTTTGTTGGATGCTTGAAGTACAATTAAATATCGGTCAGGCAATTTCAGAAGTGAAGATTCTTAGCACCTTTGCTGAATTGAAGACAACTGTCTATAATAATGATAATCTGATTTATTTACCATCTTTGCATTCTGTGCTTCAACATTTATGTTCCTTTTTTACCTTGAATTTTTACATATTTATTCCATTTTTAATTCTCACTAGCATTCACATTCTTTTCCTCCTTCCTTTCCTCTTTTGTATCTCTGAAAGACCATGGGGGAGATCTTGTGAATAATCAGATCTGATTTTCATTAAAATATTTGGATGCAAGGTCAGGTGATGCTAAATAAAGATTGCTCTCCTTTTTGCATGGCCTTTGGAAGAGATCAAGCAATCTGAAGGATTTGACCTTGACCTTGCTACCTGAATAGCAATTATTATCTGTAGATATTGCTTGTTCTAAGAGTCATGCAAAATGCATGTGCCAGACTCTATTCTCACTCAGTAGTTGTTTGGGTGTAATTTATTCTTGAGATGACAGAATGCAGTTTACAACTCATATCCTGTATACCTAATGAGACAATTATTCCAGGAGAGTCTGAGCTATTCAGCAAAATTGACACAGAGTGAAGAGAAAGACCATGCTGGAAATAAAGACAGGGTTTATTTAACCCAGGTAGCTCCCGGTTAGGTTGTAATTTGCTTGCATGGAACTTCCATTTGTGATCTCACCTGAAAAGTGATTGAAGCCAAGATATCCCAAGGCTGTTCAGAAGATCATAAAATAGATTGGGTTGGAAGAGACCTTTAAAGGCCATATAGTCAAATCTCCCCCTCCTCTGCAATTAGCAGGGACATCTTCAAGTACATCAGTTTGCTCAGAGCTCCATCCAACCTGATCTTGAGTGTAGGGAAGTAATGGTGAGCAAAGTGAGAAGGCATGTGGGGAGAGGAGTGGGTAAGGGCTGAGATGGGAAAGGTCTCTCTCTCCAACTGGCACAGTGAGAGTGGTGTCTACCACAGAAAAGAGACATCCAAGAGAAAACATGCAAGTTGCAAGCAGAGATGGCTCGATGTCTCCCAAAGCACTGTAATATAGTATGTGTATTTAACACATTATTTTTAGTTTACAAATGTTTGTTGACAAGAGTCAACAAACAGAATAGAATGTGCATATGGGAGTGAGGAGCAGGAACGAAACATTCTGTCTCCACTTGAAATAATCTCCTTGTAATCCAAACAAACACACACCTGCAAATTCCTCACAAGTCAGCCAGCTGAGGCTTGGAAGATGACTCACATTGCATTTGGCTGGAACATCTGCCAAGGTGAGCCTGTGTGGACATGGTGTTTTACACAATGCCATGGGATATTGAATAGCTGCAAGTAGTCATGTTGCAATGCAGTATTTTTAAGCAAGGACTTTCTTCTTTCCAAGCAACCGAAAGAGATCTACCACCAGAGTTTTGGTTCATTGTTTGGTTTTTTATTTTTTTAAAGGATAAATACAGTTCAACATGGGCTGGGAAGGAGGAAGAATTTAAACAGAACTGCAGGATGTGATGTTTGACCAAATTTCACAAGACATCCTTAGAGTAATTCTGTGGGTGAAGTTCCAGGTGGCAGCCCTTACTTGAGAAACACTCCTGATGAGATCAGCATAGGTTTTGACCATAAAAAGCAATTATCATATGTTAATAATATCAATTCCACGATGTGGTTAGCTTGCATTTCTGCACAGAAGTGGGACTGGAGAATAAATTACAATATATGATACAATAAGGTGCACAACCCAAAGCATGTAGAAAAATCCCCAGTAAAACCTAAGATGGGTTGTCTTTGTCCTTTTTTTGCTATGTTTTAAATAGACTTACTCAATTTCAAAGGATAATAGTAGTCTATAATTGTTGTTAAAAATGACATATATTTTTAGTAGGCTTGAATTATTCAGGATGTCAGAATATTTTGAGGACATAATATTCAGTGAGGAGGCATGTCAGCACTGAGCATTTGGGTGGGAGGTGCTTTGCTACCACTCTCTGTGGGGTGAGAGCTGGACCAGGACAAGCAGAGCAGGCACCAACATCAGTCTGTCACTGAGACTTCAGAAGGGCCACAGAATCCTGGCTGTTCTCATCCTGAGTCTACTCCTTCAGCTAACAGTTCTGCCTAGATGGCCAGCAGTTATGAAGTACTTGCCCAAGTGTTGGAGAGCATGTTAGACCTGTCTGTGATTTTAAAAAAGCAAACTAAATTTAAATCCTTGATAGCTTTCACACTGACTCACTGAGAAGCAGGATATTATCAAGCTTTTTAAGAGAATGATACCATGTGGACTATGGCAGCAAGATCACTTGAATACGTTCTTTGATTTTGTTGGTGCTGATTTCTGATATGCTCTTCTGAGCAGGGAGAGGACTGAGATGGTGTTGTATTTGTTAGTATTTGCTGGAAATGAACTTAAACCTAGCTTGTCTAAGTTTAAGTTTGGAGCTGGTGCTCAACTCATTCTTTCTTTTTCTTCAGAAGCAGAGAGAAGTGTAGAAAATACTTTTTTTTCTTTACTCTTCTGAAGTTTAATTTTGTTCCCATAGTGACAGCTTCTTTGTAAATATCTGAGAGAAATGCTCTGTGCCATCAGAAGAAATAGTTTCAAAATGTGCAAGTTTCAGAAAGGAGCCCTGCTCTTTTTGTCCCCTCTGCCCAGACACACTGTATCTTAGAAATTGAGTCCAAGGTTATAAAGAACATATACATGTCAATCTTAATTGCACTTTCTGTGTTATCTCTGACTGGATTTGAAAGTCCTGACCAGAGGACTGAATTAAAGAAAACAAGATCTAACTAAGAAAAACTGAGGCTCCAAATCTGATCTTTTCTGCATGGTAAAGAAAATAGCAAAACCAGTCAAAAAAGGGATAAGACTCTAACAAAAAAGGAAATCCAGTATAATTTCCATAAATTGAATATTGTTATATCTGCATTTTTGAACTGTAATAAAAATATTATCCTGCACTTCTTTTTCTGCAACAAGGGTGCACAAGACATGGGGACAAAGAGCAAATCCGCTCCAGTTGCCTAATTGGACAGACTCATTGCTGAATGCCAGCCTGACCTAAATGGAACTGAAGGATTCTCACTAACCTTTCATCCTTTTGTATTTTCTAGTGTTAATCTTCCTTCCTTTGTGCTGCTTTTCCTAGACTGCAGATGAGAGACAAGAGGTACAGCTGAACAGAACATCTTTCTATGTCCAGCTTATAAAGAGATGACTTGCTTGAGGCTAGAACTAAATGACCTATTCATAATAAATGTTTTTCAATTAATTTCATCTTTTCTCTTGTACATCAGTTTGTATTGAAGAGACCAGTTTTTATAAATACTTTCCTCATCTAATGTCATTTGATGAGTGCATTGGGAGAAAATGAAGTAACTGCCTTTGTATTGCTTGAAAACTTTCACTTCAAGGCTATTTGCCACTCATTCTGGATCACATTTGCAAATAGGAATAATCAGACAGACAGACTTGTTGACAGCACTCTGAAGTTGTCCCCTAGAGGAGGCAGAGCAGTGATTAGCTTTTGCTTTGGAGGTTACCCTTTGAGTGTTGGTCACTACAGCTTAGTTGGTTCAAGTTTTCCATCACTCTAGACTAGTGATAGATTGTGTTGCATTTTACATCTCTATGCACAATATAGTTTGAACAGAAGTTAGATTAAGGCTGCATTTTGTCTCTCCATTTCCCTTAAATAGCCACCCTTTTCTACAAAGAGGCAGATCATTATGGGAGGAAAGGCTGGGGTAGGACTTTTTAATAGGGTGCATGATGGCAGGACTAGGAGTAATGGATACAAATTGGAAGAGGGTAGACTTAGGCTGGTTATAAGAAAGAAATTCCTTATGGTGATGGTGGTGAGACACTGGAACAGGTTGTCCAGAGAGGTTGTGGATGCCCCCTCCTTAGAAGTGGATGCCCCCTCCTTAGAAGTGTTTAAGGCCAGGCTGCATGAGGCATTGAGCAGCTTGGTCTAGTGGGAGGTGTCCTTACCCATGGCAGGGGGGGTTGGAATGAGATGATCTTTAAGGTCCCTTCCAACCCAAACCATTCTATGATTCTATGATTGTGTTATATGAAGCACTGATGGGGGAGCTGCAGCATTCACATGATATATAGGATATAGTTTCACAGAAGGTGTGACCTATGTGCAGTATGTTGTTTCATACCAGTTAAGCAGATGCAAGAACAAATAGCACTAGAAAAGAAAAATCCTAACAACATGATGCAGTGAGTCTTCTTTTGCTGTATTGGCCAATGGATTTCCCCCGTTTTCCACTCTGTTCTGCAGATGAGAGGATTTGTGTCTTCCTCCCAGTCACCAACTCAGATTAAAAGCCTGGGCTCCGTGACATATGGCTGTTCCAATGGCAGTGGATCTCTGGGCTTGGTTCCAACACACTGTAACTCCAATTCACCACAATGGCATTTATAGATGTCCAGATGAAATGTCTGGTTTTATCAGAGATAATGCTTTCCCAATGGTACTGTTTGGTACTGAATAGAATTCAAGAATCATTTTGTCTGTTATGACTTTTATTTTCATAAAGAATGCAGTTATGAAATGCTTAATGCAGTGTCCTAATTAATGCAAATATGCCAAAAAACCCTTTATTTTATGGAGAAAATTGTATTACACTGTTACATTTCCACATTTTGTGGCTGCATATTTTATATACCGTAACCATGGTTACTGTATCATTAAAGTCTATTCAGAAAGAGTTGGGCATAGCATAGAGCTATCACAGAGAATGATTGCTTTTGTAAATTTAAAAGAAGCTCTGCAGCTAATTAGTGTGAGTTTGTGTAAATTGGACCAATGGAGAGCATGAAATTTGGAACAAATTATTGTAAAGTCTGAAGCAAATGGAGAACATTTTTACTTGATATAGGAACTTGCCTTCTGCATCACAAGCCTCTTAAACTTTTAGTTGTGTAAGGCTGAAACCACACACTGGCATTCTGCTGATAGCTAGAGTGCAGGTAGCCTGGGAAGTGAGGTGAATGGTCTTGAATGGGAAGTACTGGTGACAGGCAGAAAGCTGGGGAAAGAATAAGGAATGCCTAGACTGATCTGATTTTGCACCATTTGGAAATTATAAAAGCAAATTCAGCTGCTTGGGAATTTTTCAAGCTGTCTCTGCATATATTTCTTCATGAGGTGCGTTATGTATTTGGTGAATGGGGCTCACGCTTCTCTCTTTTGCTGCCCAGAACTGTAGTAGCAGATGCAAAGTAGGATCTTGCAAACACAGGTTCCCTTAATCTTTTTTTAAGCACTGATATCCTTGTCAGAAAAGATCATATCCACAGCTATGTGGATGCCTAGCAGACTGTATGTTGTTTGAGAAGTTGAATATGACCTTTGACTATATTCCTACTTTGGTTGTTATGATCATGTTTCCAATACCCCCCCCCAACTTTTCAATAGTTGCATAACTTGTGGCATCAGTAAGAATTTTCCCTTCATCTCTGTACCTCAATGCTGAGCAAATACAGATGTGGCCTTTGGAATATCTGCAGGAGCCACTGCCAGTGGCAGGTTTAAGTGACTGCAGAGAAGAGAGGGTGCCTGGTGTGACAGGTTCCAGCACCAAAACAGTTAATGGCTTGTCCTTCTCCTGTCCGTGCTTGTGTACTGGCACACACCCTCCATCAGCCAACAGCCAGGAGCATTGATTGACAGTTCTGCTTTTGGCAAATTTTCTGAGTTTCATCTTTTATAATATTTGGCAGATTTTGACAACTAGG
Source organism: Turnix velox (assembly GCA_013400935.1). Taxonomy (NCBI): domain Eukaryota; kingdom Metazoa; phylum Chordata; class Aves; order Charadriiformes; family Turnicidae; genus Turnix; species Turnix velox. The sequence goes on from VZTY01026323.1 coordinate 864,853, forward strand.
AGCTAAATACTGCTCATGGACTCAGAAAATCCAAAACTGTGCTGATCCAAGGTGATGTTTACTTTGCCCTGTGTTGTCTGAGTAACACTGGGGTGCAGTGGGCATTTTGACTTTTACATGGTCTCAGAGAATAATCAGAAAATCTACAGCATCTTCTCCAGGTGCTGGGAAGCACAAACTTCACCAGGTCAAACAAAAATATCCTGTTGCAAATCCCTCACCTCCCCTATACTTTGCTGTTTCAGTCCCCAGACAGGAGCCATGGAAGGAACACACTGGCCTCAGCAGCTTCAAGGGATGTAAATCCACAAATTAATGAAGCAAAAAACTTAATATAAAACGTTGAGTAGTCACAAGCAATCATGTCTCTTCACTATTGTCCAACTTGATTCCTAAAAGCAGCTCTGCACAGCCTGGCTGTCAGTACCCAGCATAATAGCTTTGGCCAGAGAAGATGCAAAATCAGGGTTTCCCACTGACCACTGCCCATTTGGCCAGTCACAGTCTGCTGCAGACAGCCCTCAGACAAACAGCTGCTAAAGCAGGGGGAAAAAACCCACCTGCTAGTGCTAAAAATCACTTGGTCTTGCATAGTCTTGCATAGTATATCCACTATAAATAGTTACGCTGGTTTGATTGCAGAATAAATAACACTAGTAACATGGCACAGGGCTCTCTGCGTGAGTCCATTCTCCCTGACCTGATCACCAACAGAGCTGGAATTTTGAGATTCAGGCTTTCTGCCAACCTCTTCTCCACTAAGTATTCTTGTTATGTTTTGTTTTGCTGGTTTTGTTTTTGGTTTTGTTTTTTTTTTTCCCTGCATCTGTTCACTTATCAAATTTATCTGCAAGATACCTGAACACTTACCTAGGATAATACCCTAGCAGAAGGTAGGTAATGACATGGTGTAGTACAACATTGCTATGTAGCAATGCTATGATGAGGTACCTAGGCAGCATGTCAGGAACATCATATTTATCTTTCTGTGATATTTCTACATCATTTTGTGAAAGGCCAAGTATGCCTGTGATGATGTGATGTTATCACAGAAAATTTCAACACCGATTTTGCACTCAGAGAGTAACCTTGGGAAGTACAATCACTTTAACTCCAACATCACCAGCAGCAGGTGATCCTGCACCTCCTTCTTTCTGATAGCTCAGCAAAACCAGGCTCCAATCTTATTCAGGAAGTGTGGGCATCACCCTTGTGCTTAGCCTGAGCAATGTTTCCTTCTCTCACATCACTGTCTAGCAGAGTATAAACTCCTCACTGCTAATTTAGTGTGGAAGCACACTCCATCTCTGGTAAAAGCCTGAGAAGCATGCATGAGCCCCATGTCTATGTGGAGAAAAAGATGAAAAACTGTCCCCCTGGCAAATGCAGTAAGTACATAATCCTCCATGTGACAGTGACTTGTAGCAAGCATAATGCAACAAAACTCAAGAGCACTCCACTTGCTGCCTCAGTCTGCTGCTTTTGTTCATGGTTTCTGCTAAATCCACATCACATTCACCATTAAGTTAGTAAATGCTCATTTCAGGGAAGACCTTGCATATTTTTTTAAACATTTACAAAAATAAAGCATAACCAGAGGGTTCCTGTTGTGTAACATAAATATTTTATTATCTTCCCCGTTACTGATTTGCAGAAAAAAAACTTTTAGATAGACTTTTGGCTTCTTTCTTTAGATAGCCTTGAAAAACTATGATGGCATATTGCACAGGTTGTCCTCCTGCATAACCATGGAATATTGCATTACATGTGCCTTACCCTTTTCCAAGTTGATGCTTGAAACAAGAAAAATGGAAGTCTGTAGCTTGCTTTTTATCTAGAACTAATTGTGCCTGGGAATGTATTATTTTTTTAATATGTATTTTGACAATACAAAATCCCAATTTTTTGCTAGATTCATCCTTCTCTGTCACAGAGCTATAGAAATAACACCACAAATCTTGTGGGTCTCGGTCTGCTAGGGGAAGTGCTGTGCCACCCGTGCTGTGCTGGGGTTTGCCAGGCTGCTGCACAGATGCAGCTGCTCAAGTGGAACACAGGGTATGAGTGTATGCAATTAGCTACATTTCCACACTCACTGGAATCACTGACAGAGTGGCAATCTCTGTGCTTTTATCAATTTGATGGTTCTCTGTTGCAGACTCACTGGGTAGTTTGCAGATATGCATGCTTGTGCCTAAGACCAGGACATAGGGCTAATCTGGGTGGTTGGAGGGAGAAGGAGGAGGAACCCAGGAACACAAGGTGCCTTTACATGGACCCAAGCTCTCTTTCATACAGTTCAGGGAGGTTTGGTAATCACGAGGGTGTGGATGGCACAGCACATCCTGACAGCAGACAGCATCTCCTCTGGTCTTCCTCCTCACTGTGTGGAAGTTTTGGGAAGCAGCTGCCAGATGGGGCTTGGCATCTTGTTCTTAGCCTCAAGACCACAGAAATGACCTGTGCATTAGTGGGCAAACTGTTGTCTTTGCAAACATACCTGGCTTAATCAATACTAGCAAGGGTAGCAAGAAACAGTTACCTTTGGCCACAAGAGACATTTTCCCGGGACTGGGAACAGAGAAGGCTGCCAATAGCCCACCTGTCCCAGCAAATCCTTCTCTAATCTTCTCTTACTGTACTTTGGACAGCTGCTTTACTTCTATAGGATTTCCAGCTGTGTGGGAGACCTTTCCTGTATCCCTACCTGTGCTTTGGGCAGCCACACAAATTGCTGACATTAACAGGCCAGGCATGTTCATGAAGAGCCAACGCACGTTTGGAAATCCACACTGCATCAACAGCACCAGCCTTCAGTACATGAACTGCCAGGTCAACCATCTCAAAAAGGCACAGAATATCTGGCATATGTGCTTTTGGTCACATACAGAAGGCTTGGAAGGTCTCAAGCACCAAGGACTAGACTGAGAAACACTTCACCTGGTTATACCACAGTCCTACCTGGGGCTTGGGCCAGAAAGAGTCAGAGGGAGGGTTGTTATCACTGCAGAGTCAACAATGTCAGAAGAAAGGTACTAAATTGTATAAGAAAACATACTTCTTATTGAAACACTTAACATACATAGCAGGGAATCACCCAACACAGTCCTTGTTGTTTAAGCACTACTTGAGGTTATGTCAGCCTGGTAAAATAAAGCTCTCCACTTACAAGATATCAGGACTATTTAAAGTTTGTGATAACATTTACAGCTGAGTTCAGTTTTATTTTAATTACATGCCAGAGATACCAGTAATATTTTGGTATTCTTGCCAAAGAAAAGCTTTTAATATTTACAGACAGACTTTGAACATGCCAGCTGGCTGATGCTAAGAGTTTGAGTTCTCTTCCAAAACAAAATTATAAGAGTCATTTACGTAAGTCTCATTGACAGTTTACTTTAGCTTTATTTCCAAAACATCAACATTAGCATCTATGATTTATTTTACTGTCTTGTGTGGGGAAAAAGAAAACCCTCACCTCTGTTTTCATATTAACATTTATATAAATCAGCCAGTAATCACATAGATCTAAGAGCTGTGTGCCACATTTTAAACTAGATGCAGTTAAATTCCCAGGCACAAAGCCAGTAGATTGGGCCATCCAGGAAATGCACACGGTAGGCCACCAGCCACTAGCCAATATTCCAAAGAGCTTTGGTCAATGGGTTAGGTAACACTACATCCCACGGAACATTCGTGTTGCGAAATTTCATCTGCTGATATTAAATCCCCGCTTGTTTTCGTGGAAGGATTAAATGACGCTGCATAGCTTCTTTTCTCCTGCTCCTTTTTGCCATCTTCTAGTCCCAAATCCTGCTCCTTCACAAAATGGAGAATTTAGTACTGGCACTGTGCCTGAGCTCCCTCTCCTATGCTGCATCACTTCGTGTTTTTATCCACTATTTTTCACTTTACTTCAGATAGTTTGCTGTAATAAAACCACATATATTTTTCATATTTTGAGTGGAAGTCAGTTTTGAATGTTGATTCTCAATTCCGCAGAGGTGATTCTCAAATCCTTATCGATGGGAAGGGTGTTGGTGAACAAAGCAATAGTAAGAGATGGGAGCAGTTATGCCAGACTGTGTCCACAGGGGTAGAACAAGTGTTAGGAGATCTATGTACTTCACATCTCAGAACATGCAGTCTACCTGATCTCACTGACCAATAATGGCCATGGGACAATCTCAGCCTATTTTGAGTTACAATTCTTTTCTGAACAGCTATGCCACAGTGAAGTCCAAAGCAACTCTTTCCTTCCTCACTTCCCTCAAGAAAAAATGTGCATCTGAAGATTCCCCGTGTTCCCACTCTGAGAAGACCCCTGTAATTCTGATAGGAGCTTTTAGCACCTTTCTCTACAGAGTGCTCCTTACTTTATGCATGTTGCTGACAGTAGCACTGCTGAAAGATCAGATCTCTTCAAATAGAGAGGCATACATTTAGGGCATTACTTGGGTTTTCTTCATTCCAGTTTGCACTGGCAACTCCTAAAAAGAAGTGATGATTGAACCCTGACTTAGTAAGTGAGAAAAATATTTGTGTTCTTTTAGCATCAAAAAATCTTTCTTTAGAATGACTTGTAAAGACTCTAAATAGAGTTTCTTCACCACCTAGCAATTAGTATTGCCAATGCCTACCGGAACTATCTGGAAATAATATTAAAGAAAGAAAAGAAAAGGTGGAGGAGGGAGCTGTGTGTGAAAACATTCTTTTCTTGATCCATATCTGAATGTTCCCAGTCAAGAAGCTCTCAAGTCTGCACTTGAGCTGTGAATCAAAAGCAGCAGCCAATGTGTATTCTCTAGTCAAGCTCATTCCAGACTGATGCATAACAGCTGTGTACTAGCCAAGGTCATTTCAAAGGTGTTTACTTTGACTGCAAACTAAATTCATCTCTCTTCACTCTGAGATAAAGTCAGTAATATTTGTAAACCAAACATCATAAGGCAAAGGTCTGACGAGAAGCTGATGCTCAAGTTGGAGCTAGGAACATGAAACAGCTGCCTAACAGTGATATTTGCATGGAGATGCTGGCCATGCCTGTGCAATGAAGGCCAAGTTAATTGGCTTTGAGCAGGGCAGGCTTTGGGAAATGTATCTTGGGCAATTTAGCTATACCTCATAGGGCAATACCAGACTCTCTTCAAGGTGTGCTCTGTCTTGTTTCGTATCATACTCTGTGCCTAGCTTGATCCCTTCACCCATCTCTTCTTGTCTGCTTTCATGTCTCCGCCCATGAGCAGACCCACCCATGGCCCCTTCCAGAAAGAGAGAGCCCTGACACAGCCTGGCACCAAGGCAAATGAAATATTAACCAGCATGAAATCAGTCTTCTCAGGATGTGCATTGTTTTGTGCTTCTGACACATTGCTTGAAAAGGTATCTCACAATCTATGGTGGCCATTAGGTGGGCAAAGTGCATATACCATGTCCCTACAGGCTGGAAAGACTAGGGAGTATGAAAAAGAAAGGGTGCAGAGACTGGCACAGGCAACCAGCTAAACAGGAGACCAACTTCTGCCAGCACCAATGCATATGATTCACTTAATCTGGGTCAAACACAACACTCATGTTTTATCTGAACTTGGTCCTGCATATTTGCTTTATTTTATTTTGTCCTTGTGTGCTACCTAACATGAATTGTACATTGTCCAATCCTGTTGAATTTTTTCACGCATTTACAGCTCCTTCAGCAGGTGAATGTTTTTCCAAATTGCTTGAACTTTCGTCTGCTGGTTCTGTGATGATAGTGATAATGATGCCCTGTGTAAGTAAGGACAGTCATCTTCAAATCATAGCATGTATCCAAAATTATGACATTTTTATGTTTTGCGATGTGAAAATAAAAGAGCATCTAACTTACCTTAATGTTGCTAATGGAAGACAAAATGAGTACTTTGTAGTTAACTACCAGGTTCTTGACATTTCTGACCAAATACAGTGCAGGATTTAATTTCCACTGTGGTGGTGCAGCCACTACTGCTTGCCTTTGTCTAATCAAGCAAGGAGTTAACCTTGAATACCAAACACAAAATCTATAAACTAAGAGCTAGAACTAACTTGATTCCCTGAAGGTCATAGAATTCAAACAGAATGGAGCAAACCCATCTGAAAATAAAACATTCTGCATTATTCCAGGCATATAGCTATATGTCTTTGATACAGGATTTTTAAATTGCTGGTTAACCCTTTCCAGAAAACTAAGTAGCAAAAGCTTTGAGTCAAATCTGGCTGTGCTTATTCAGGATTTAATCAAGCCAGACCAGCCCCCCAGGGCGAGGATGTCTTTGGACCTGAGCAGCAGGGAAGAAGAGAGACGAGAGCCTTTCCTCCTCCCTTGCATGAGCACAGAGGTTAATGTAATCCAATTCTTTGTGCTCCAGTAAATGGTGAAGAGGAGGCAGAAAAGAGCTGTCTGCAGTGTGGGGGAGGGGGAGGTGAGAGTGGATTCCCCTCGACCAAAGGGAGCATGGAATTAAGTGTGTGGATGGAGTTGCACTCACTGGGTTTGCCCCATGTGTATGGGAAAAGCCCACCTCCCCTCCTTCCCACTCTACCCCCAGTAGTAGTTAGAGCCACAGACCATCATCAGCTGCAGTAGATCAGTGGTTATTGTGATGGAGAAAAGGCTGATGACACAGGTCTTCTGAGATACGCAGGATAAAATTCAAAGGATATATTTAGCTGCACTGTCATTTCTTTTTCTAGAATCTAATTCAGAGACCAAATATTTACTGTTCCTCTTCATAATAATTTGAGGGCATTTGAGATCCTGTGCTCTGGTTTGCAACCGCCTATTCTGTTAGCAGCTTATATCCTATAATTACAGAGAAGGGAACACTCATCCACCGATAACACATTACAAGGTCCAGATGCAGCTCTGGATGATGACGTCTGCTTACAAATTTAGGTGTTCCAGTGCCCATGGTGTGTCAGTGATCAATGGAGCCCTGGGTCTAAGTTCAGGTTCCTGAACCGAGGGTCTAGGGGTGTCTGATGGATCATCTGGGACACCCAGATGGGGCTGGAGGATGTGACCCAAAGCCTGCACAATCTGAGGAGGTAGGTGAGCCTTATTTGGGCTTCCAAAACAGCACTGGACTGCAGTAAGCCTACCCTTGCCTCTCTCACGTCAGATCGGGAGCCTTCAGAAAAAAGCATAGTCTTTGTTAGGCAGGTGCTTCAACCTACCAGCTCACTCACGTTGAATGGGAGAGGGGAATTTCTCTTTTAACCCACTTAGCAATCAATTTAGCACCCTCAAACATTATTTTTTGTGGCCCATTGAATTTTCTCCTTGGAGCCGTAACTGCTGGCCTGGTTTTTATTCTCTGGTAGAGTGTCTCATCTTCCACTGAGGCTTCCTACACTACTTGTTGCAATGTCATCTCCCAGGCAGTTCCCCAGTGAGCCTTGTGCTAAAAATGTAATCCCTGGATTTATTATAGTGCCGTTATCATGGGGAAAATATGAAACCAGAGTCCAAGTTAATTAGAAATGTGACTTTTAGGATCCTGGGCATTGGCAAGGAATTGTATCCATGTGTGAAATCAGTGGATCAACACTTCCAGATGAGACCAGGTCTCAAAGACTGACTTGATGCCTCTTGTTCATCCTCTTCTGTTTCCAGTTTTCATTACAATCCTCTTTACCTGGAAGCATAACTAAATAGAGCTAATGGAAATATTTCACTGGAGTTTTCCATTTTAAGATTGGTTTCCTTTTTTGTGCCTGATGGGACTATGTTTTGGTTCTTTTTTTTTTGGTTTGTTTTCAAAAGAAGCTGCTTTAAGAAGCCATGATTTTATCTATTTAGAGTGCTTTTTTCTCCTCCCTGTGCCACTCTTTGTTGGAGTCCACCTCCACACAGCTCTTTCTGTATGTAAAATTCCTCACATAATTGCTTTAATTTTTATTCTCATTGGAAAAAATAGTATTTTATGACAATCTGAAGCTGAGCATTGTTGTTTCTGACGACCCTGTATTTCTTATAAGCAACAGTGGAAGAAGCTAAAGAACAATTTCTCTCTCCATGTGGGTCAATTAACACTACAGAGACCTGAATATTCTCTTTAGTTTTTCTAGCTCTCCTGTACATGCAAGACCCCCCCCACCACTGTTTATTCCATCTCCTACCAATGGTTACCCACCTAGTTTGACCCCTTTCAGAATAAAATGTCAGACAAAATGGGTCATACAAGAATGGGACATAATTTCCAGTCATGTTCAAAACAGTTTCTTTCATTTAAAGTCACCATAATTTTGGTGGGCATTTCTTTGGAATACGTGCTTTCAAGAAGGATGCTGAGAACAGGGAGCAGCCTGGAGGACTGTGGGTTCATTGTCTTAGGAAATCTGTTCCTGGCAGAGGGAGGGAGGGTCAGGGAACTTGGTGGTGAACTTCCAGCATAACCTGCCAAGGGAAAAATCTGTCTTGTTATTATCAGTTAGGAATTGTCTATGCCTGTAACAGGGAGGTTCTGTATAACCTGAATTTTTTTCCATCCTTTTTTTATATAGTGGCATTGTTATGATATATAATCTTTCTTTTAATGCCACTAAACTCTTGACCTCAATGCTTTGGAAAAAAAATAGTTTCATAGCTTATTTATACATTCTGAAAGACAGATATTAAATTCTTGACTTTTTTTTTTTGGTTAAGATCATTCCTTGATGGCTTCAGTGTGAATGAACATTAGAAAATAATCTCTTGAGCAACAGTTTCTCAAAATTTATGCCAATGCTTGTTACTTGCTGTCCTACAAATTTCACCTCTATGTTCATTAGGAAGTGTTCAGGCACTGCAGTATTGCAGCAGGGAAAAAATAAAACCTCCCCATGTATCATCACTTCACATCCAGGAAGATCTTTGAAATTCTATCTTCAGCCACTGAGGTGTTAATTGCTGAGACCCTAACTGAGACCCTAACTTCCTCAAATCTAGTTTAAATTATTGGTACCTTGAATTTATCACAGCAATTGTAGCATTCATTCAGACTTTTAAAAAGAGATTAGAAAAAAGATAGGATGCTAATCCAAAACCGAAGAAGTGAATTCACAAATTGGATTGTCAGTGGCACATTCTATCCATTACCATTTGAGTTCTGTATGATTTGTGGCATAAACAAATTTTAATTGAGTGACAGATTGTTATTTCAGTACTGAAAAATCCTTTCCCAATTTGTGAGAGAAAATGCTCTGGTAATTCTTATTAAAATTAGTCTACAAGCCATCAAGGCCAGAGGCCTTTTTTGATTGTGTTTTTAGAGTAGCCATCTGGACTTCCCCAGGAGATTTGAGCTTGAGCATGGGCTCTGTTTTTTCCAGTCACTTTGCAGAGGCACATCCTGTCCAGAAAATTCAAGACCTCAGGTGCAGCTGCGCTAATGAATTATATGGAGTGATGTGCTTTGTGGAGTCTCTTAGGAAATCCTTGTTAAAATTCAACCTCCAGCATGGAGGTGAGAGGGATAACACTATTCCTTTACTGAGGTCCACTACATTCCTGCTAAATCAGATCTACCAGCATTGACTTATCTCTCATGCTCCTAAAAAACAGCTGAAGATGAAATTGTATTTCTCTGTAATTACTTGCTCTGTTTAGAATAAACCTGGAGCTGACAATGTGCAAATATCATGCATTAAGTTTGCGATAGTCTGTTATTGACCAGCATTGGCAGCACAGTGCTTGCAGAGCAGAAGTGTGCAGAAGTAATTTAGTGATATTATTAATTATGTTAGCATACAAAGCAGTCTCCCATTCTGGTGATTTTGTATTTAGAATAGAAAGATAACAAGTATTTTGTCAAGGGGATAATTAGCCAGAAGGTGGCCTCTTCTGGCTTTATGAGGCTGGACCCAAAGACCATTCACATCATAGAAAAAATACCCATCAGATCTAGAAATCCTGGACCAGGTGTCTGCAGACCCTCAGAAAGTCATCAAGTGCATCTGTGGCAATGGCATACTGGTGGTGCACCCTGTGTCATCCTCATCACAGCAGCTGTGAGAGCTTTTTAACCCACCACAAGGGCAAAGCAAATGGAATTAGGTTAGCCTCAATGCAGAGGGTTAAACTAGCTGAATTTTTTACATATTTGCTGCAGGCTGAAAGGCTGCATGCTGACAGCAATTGTGGATGTGAGATACTATTTTGGCAATAGCGACTTTGAGACCAGAAAGATCTCCAGAAACCTCTGATGTCTCAAGCTGATTTAAGAGGTGTACATGCAAAAGAAAGTGTCACAACAGTAAGAAATGTCTCACCATTTTGATCCTCTGTGTCAGGGAAACTGGAAAGGTAAAGTCTGTATTATTTATTTTAGATTTTCATGCTAGTTTGAAACCACTGATTCTCTCACTCTTGTTTTTCCATTTTTTTCCCCTCTTGCATTTACAAGAGATGTTTTAGATCTCCAGCTTTTCCCTTTTTTCCGTTTCTGCTGTTGTCAGTTCTCTTCTCAAGAGCCTCTGTCCTTTAAGTTCTGACAGGCTGAATACCAGCTTTGGTTGCCCAGGGATTCCTATTGCTAGCCAGACTGCCTCCATTGCATACCGATCATAAGGAAGAAGACACGTGCATAGGAGGAATAAAGCTTTCTAGTGGTACAAAGCTGGCTGCAGGACTGTCAGTAAGAAGGAGGAAATAACAATGCCCAGAAGGTGCTGAATGGAGTACCAGTCAAGGGAAGAGCAAAAGTACAAGCAGGAAATTGAGCAAGAGTAGAAATGATGGGTTAAAACCAGGGGTAAGCAAACAGGGTGGGAAGATCAGAATACTGGATGTAGGTTGGCCTGGGAAGCCCTGTTTGAGAGGAAGGGATTCAGAAACCCAAGGGAGTTGCTAGGCACTTGGGCTGGGAAGAACCCAAGAGCCCAGAATAGGTTTGACAACATTGGAGAGGGAAGGAAGGAGGAGAAGAGACCACAAACTAGCCAACAGGAACAACACCAAGAACACCATGTCCAGCACCACACTTCCTCTGTGGAATGAAACACCTCCCTTCTGCCCAGGGACAAAGGGTTGGCATCTGTGGCCAGAGCAGCTGCCTGCATGTCCACAGCTGTGGGTCCTGGGCACAGATGCTGGAAGATGCTATTGTTAACAGAACAGTTTTATTCATGTCAACCCGAAACCCAATATTTTATTTTTACTCAATAGAAAAACAATTCTGTATTTTAAGGAAGTTGTTATTTTCAGTATAAAATGCTTCTATTTTGCCAAGAAAATATTTGTTACTAGATAATTCCAGCTGGAAGTTCCCACCCTGCTAGAGACCAAGTTGTAATAACAAACTTCTATCTGCCAGGTTATAGATTTGTTAGGTCACAGTTACAATTAAATACAGATTTCAACTGAGTATTTTTCTTGAAAATGAAATCCTCTGACACAGTCCTTTCCTTCCATGCTTGACCATTTTCAGGTTAAGACTGAGTCATAACTCAGCTCTTGCTGGTATAACAGATACCTAGTTTTGAATATCTAGGTTAACTCAGATTAGGATGGACAACAAAGTACAGTGCATATCTCTATGACCTGGCTGTCTTTACGTTCCTTCAATGTCCAGGTGTTTTATCTGCTGAGACACACCAGGTTTTTCAGCGTGAGCTGTGAAGATCTATGCTACTATATTACCAGGATATTCATTGTGCTAAATGCATCTCAAATTACGGTATACCCAAGCTGAGGTCAGCAGGTTTCACATGCTTCAGTGGAGAAAATTAATGGCTGAAGCCGACACGGGTGAGAGCCCAGATTCTGTGAGCAGTGATGGGTGGCCATGAGGAGCAGACTCAGGGATGTGAGGTACGTTTCAAGAAATTCAGATTCCAAATTTAATGACACTAAAGGATCATTTGATCTAGATGGAGGAGTCTTTACAGTAACATTTGACAAACCATCAGGAGGTCACACTTATTTTTTCAGGGTTGTAGGTGCAGCTTTAGGGTGTGTTGTGCATATTGTAGTTCCTCTTAGTTGCTGCTGTTCTTAATCAGTGCCTCCCATGCTTGCTGATGTGTCAAGCTCTGTAAATACTGAATTAAAGTAATGTCATATCAAATAAAGGACAACTAACGTGTCCAAGATCACATTTAATCAAGCAAAAGAAATTAGCTTTAAGTTGTCTGCTTTGGATAGATAGTAATATCACCATTTTTTCTTCTTAACTGTTGATATTAAAGGGAATTCTATTTTTAAAGAAATTCCTCCAAACTGCTGCATTCATTATTGATTTTCTTTCTACAGTTGTTTAAACATCAATATTCTTCTAACCAACCACTTCATGAAAATGCAGTTTACTAGAAGTTATTTTTATCTTACTGTTCTTAAGTAATTTATATCTCAACTTCATGGAAAGCTAAATAGTTCAGGAAGAAAAAAAGTCAAATATCTGCATTCTTGACTGTCTAACCTTTAAGATGTGAATTAGTTAAGACGTCTTTTACCTCTCCATTGTTTTCTCTATTGATATGAACAACACAGACTCAAATTAACTACAGGTTATTCTGAAATAAAGAATAATGAGCACTTGTTCAAGAGAAGACAATATCCAAAATTCATTCTGCAACAGCAAAATGTTAGCAAAGGTTATTTCTGAAGTGGTTGGTTCCTGTGCTTCCACTGGTTTCAGACTAACCTTTTGCATAAACTTCTTGCTGTGTGCTTTTCTTTACAGCAAAGACATTATTCCTAGAGAACTTTTTCCTTTGTACTCCACAGTTACATACTGACATTTAGAATCACAAGTACTAATTAGCACAACTGTTTTTCCTCTGGGACTTAATATAGATGATAGCAGCGAAAAAAAAAGGGCTACTGTGTCTCTGCATTGCAATCATTCTATGACAAAGCTATCTTATCCTTTTAATTATGGACAAGTTGTCAGGTTGCTTAATATTGCATCAAAAATGCAGTGTTCAGTATCAGGATGGCTTCTTCCTCCTGGATCATCCTGGTAGGAGTTACCACCCAAAGCTACTTCACCTCTGGTAGCTCCACAGCATCCTGTGGTCAGCTTTATCAAAAGGCATTGAAAGATACAATACATCCATTTTAGATTAAACTCTGGAACAATGGATGTGCAATGTGCAATACAGAGACTCCTGGGAATCGGGAACACTGCTATTTATAGCTATTCACAATAAAGATGGTAGACAGCCCCAGTGCAAAAGGGAAGAAAAAGAAAAGACAGAGAAATTACTTCTTGTGGAAAAGTGCAATCAAATAATAAAGCAAGAGTATCCTTGTGCGTGCATGACAACATTAGAAGATCCTTGGTAATGAAGAAGCTGGAATTAGAATCATAGAATCATAGAATAGTTTGGGCTGGAAGGGACCTTAGAGATCATCGAGTTCCAACCCCCCTGCCATAGGCAGGGACACCTCCCACTAGACCAGGCTGCCCAGTGCCCTGTCCAGCCTAGTCTTGAACACCTCCAGAGAGGGGGCATCCACAACCTCCCGGGGCAACCGGTTCCAGTGTTTCACCACCCTCACTGTAAAGAATTTCTTCCTTATGTCTAGTCTAAATCTATCCCCCTCTAATTTATATCCATTGTTTCTAGTCCTCCCATCCAATATTATGTTAAAAATTCCTTCCCCTGTCTTTCTGTAGGACCCCCTCAGGTTCTGATAAGTTACTATGAGGTCCCCTCTGAGCCTTCTCTTCTCCAGGCTGAACAACCCCAACTCCTTCAGCCTGTCCTCATAGGGCAGTTGCTCCAACCCTTTGATCATCTTCGTGGCCCTTCTCTGGACCCTCTCCAATAGCTCAATGTCCTTCCTGTGTTGAGGGCTCCAGAACTGGACGCAATACTCCAGGTGGGGTCTCACCAGTGCCGAGTAGAGGGGTAAAATCACCTCTCTTGACCTGCTGGTCACACTCCTCTTGATGCAACCCAGGATTTGGTTGGCCTTCTTGGCTGCGAGTGCACACTGTTGGCTCATGTTGAGTTTGTCATCAACTGACACACCCAAGTCTTTCTCTACGGAGCTGCACTCAAGCCACTCTCCACCCAGCCTGTATCTGTGCTTGGGATTGCTTCGACCCAGGTGCAGGACCTTGCACTTGGCCTTGTTGAACTTCATGAGGTTGGCTTGGGCCCACCTCTCAAGCCTGTCAAGGTCCCTCTGGATGGCATCCCTTCCTTCAGGTGTATCAACTGCACCACACAGCTTGGTGTCATCTGCAAATTTGCTGAGGGTGCACTCGATCCCACTGTCCATATCTCCTACGAAGATGTTAAATAGCACTGGTCCCAGTACTGATCCTTGGGGAACACCACTCGTCACTGGTTTCCACTTGGACAATGAGCCATTGACTGCAACTCTTTGAGTTCGATCATTCAACCAGCTCCTTATCCAGCGAGTGGTCCGTCCATCAAACCCATTCTTTTCCAGTTTGGAGACCAGGATGTCATGCGGGACAGTGTCAAATGCCTTGCACAAGTCCAGGTAGATGATGTCAGTTGCCCTTCCTTTATCCACCGTTGATGTTAGTTGATATTGAGACTCGGTTTCCCAAAAGTCAGTGACAGATTTTTATTTTTCTCAGCAGTGATGTTTTCTCCTCAAAACTGGTCTTACAGGGAGCTGCACAGAGTCTTCTTGTACCTAGCAAAGAAGTCAGGGTGGACCCAACAGAGGCAAGCAGCATATTTCTGCCCTTTCCCTCACCTATGCCCGTGGCCTTGGGCAGACTGCGGCAAAGTTGACAAAACTATCAAGTGGCTCAACTAAAGTAACAAGAAGTTCTCTTCTTAACAAGAAATAATTGATCTGGTTCCCTCCAAGGAGAAAGTCTAGGTTAATTCACCCCACTTATCACTTGGATAATGCCTTCTTATATAAGATTTGAGAATGACAGATTTTGAAAGAGAAGAATAACCTTTTGGCTTCAATCTTTTTACATTGGGCAAGTTTCCCATTTTCATATTCCTGGGGGTGCAGATCCAGTGAATGCAGGGACATGACTGATGGGACACAGAGTGTAGATAAGAAATGGTCATTTTAACCAAATTACTGAAATTGGAAAGGGGCAAACTGGGGACAAACAGTTAGTAACACTATTCAGACTCTGCCCAACCTAGCCCACTATTTTGTTGGCTGTACCAAAAAGGGGTTAATACTTAGTTATGCCAAAAAAGAGAAAAAGAAAAGAGAATAAGGCAAGCTCTTACATGACAGTTTTAGTTTTTGTTGCTAGGTAGGAATGTCCTTACAAAGATGAGCACCAGATTCTATCCTTTGTCCCAAGCTCTTGGTTTCACCTCTGCTGCCTAATTAACAGAGATTTGCAACACACTCTTATTTCAAAGTATAGTGGGAGGATTACAGAGGCTCAGATGAAGAGCAAGATCATTATGGAAACCACCACTGATATATTTTCCAAAAGGCACTTGGAGGGAACATTAATAAAAGAGGGGATTGAAAGTGGAGGTTTGGGTACTTGTCTTCTGCATGCAGAAGGAACTGTAGGGGAAGGTCTCAGAAGTGAGTAGTTAAGTGGTTTTAAGGTAGCATTTAATCATTGTTAAGAGTCTTTAAAATCTCAGTGGGATATTTTAGCACTCATCTACATATTTTTTTTGTGTGCAGCTTTAATTAATCTAATCTGAAATCAACCTGGTTAAAAGAGTGCAAATCCCAGGAGTGCGCACCATTAGACCAGGAAAGCGAATCACCTCTGCTGATGTAAGGCAGTTTTATATATTCCTCTTGGAAATAATTTAACTTTGTCACAAACACTAGGTGTGTAAATAACTGGAGGAAACTGGCTTGAAAAGCAGAAACAGCCTCTGCACTTAGCATAGATCTGAAAAGGAACATCAATGGCTAGAAGCCAGAGATTGTCTCTGCCCAGATAACTGGAGTAACTGGCACACTTGACCAAAAATTGGTCAAAGAGACAGATATAATCAATTCACTTCTTCTGAAATTTTGATGTGAATATTACTCTCTTCTACCTCTTCTCTCTGTTTTTGTACAATTTCACGGTAGTGGTGCCAGAGAGTCTCTGAGACGTCCTAAAGGAAAAGCTTCTGAGACCTCATCTCTAACTCAGGACTCAGACAAACAAGTGACTTCCCACGGGTTGAGGAATTACTGGATAAATTTCTGGTGGATTGAAAGTATACATGCAAAGTGATGTCCATGTCTTCTACCGAGGTTTAAGTTGAAATGCTTTATCTCATATTTGTTTTGGACTAAGGATATGCACACTTCTAGTCACCCAAACTCATCATGCCTTAGATCACATCAGCATCAGCCCACAGCCTCTGACAATGAGGGTAGAAAATGTGCTCATGACTACCTGAAATATTGACTTCACCTATTACCACTGCAAAGCTCATAAAGTAGCTGTCATTGAGAGTTACTATCAAACAATGTCTCTCTTGTGGTAAAAGAATTAAATTTATAGGACAAAAAAGATAATTTATTAAGCCACGTCTTTAAAGGCTAATTAACTTAAAATATAGTGAAAGTTGGTTGTCAGGAAAGAAGAAATCTAGATAATGGTTGCAAAAGTTCTGGAAAGCAATAAAAGAAGTGCAAGATTTCAGTGTGAATCCTCAAGAAAAGGGCCAATATAGTCATAGATTTGTCTAGATATGAGTCTTGGGATTTTCCTCTCTTCATAGTCTTCCTGATCAGACTGAAACTGGAATATCCTTGTACAGATTAAATCTTCACATCTCAGAGTGGATGTTGAAAAAATTATATTACAAAGATTGAAAATTGCCAAAGCCCTAGAGATATTCCTTTCAGTGGCAACTGTAATAGGCTCAGCGAGTTTAGCTGATCACAAAAAAGACCGAGAAAACATGCAATTGAGTTTCTACCAACTGGTAAAAAAAGAAAAAAAAATATTAAGATAAACCCACACAAATGCAAATCAGAAATCAGTAACAAAAATTTAACTGAGAGGGTAAGTAGTCCTTGAAACTAATTACCAAGAGAAGTTAAAGATGCTTCACCTCTTGATGCTTCTTGAAGAGCTTCCTTTCCTTAGTGAACTCAGTGTGAAGATAATTGTGAAATCCATCAGGAAACAATCTGAGTCTTTTTCCCATGAAACTTTATGAATGGTGGTGGAGAGAAACTGAAAAAAAGAGCCAAAGAAAAGCATTTACAACAAAGCAGGTAATACCAGGCCACTGGCACTGGAATGGTGGTATTATTTCTCCTGCAGTTTTCCAGCATGAGCAAACAGCTGCTCCATCCTCCCCTTCAATGATTCTCTCTCACCTTGGCCAGACACTCGGGTCACAGATGCTGATTACTGTAGAAGAGATACTTGTGGCCCACAGAGACAGCTTTGTTGGACTAGCAGGAGACTCTTAGCAAAGGTCCAGGGATTGATGAGAAAATGTTGTGGGAAGATGAGTCCCCTCATTTCTTCTGAGGAGAGGGCTTAAGCTTTTGAAAGGACTTCTCTTACTGCCAGAGATGAGAAACCCAACAGAGAGCAAGGGATATTTTCTGCAGGGAGAGATAAACTGCAATGCCCACTGTGGATGTCTCACTCAGATCTAAATTACTAGTACTTAAGATGCTGCAGGTTTGCGGGCAAAGCTCTAAAATCAGCATGAAGCCACCTGCAAGAGCAGCACTAACTGTGGCATGTCAATGGGGCAGTGGCCTTGTCCTGAGAGCTCAGTGAGACCGGCCCTCACACATCAGTGTACTCACAGCAAGAAAGGCTCAGCATCCATTTGTCTCAGCACCTTTCAGGAACTGGAGCTGGGATGCTGGAGATGTCTGGCATCATGCTTAGGGTAAGATCTCCACTGCTGTTGCTCCTCTGGATAATGTGCAGAGGGGGTGCTGTTCCATAGCCCATGGACAGCCAGCCTTGCTAGCGAGTGCCCACCCACGTCACAGGAGGTTTGGGACAGTGGTGGGCAATTAAGGGCAATGGCAGGTGCAAGTTGTGGAGCAATGGTAGACAATGGTGAGTTATGGTGGGTGTCTGGAGCAGGGCTCTGCTGGGTGATGATACTGGGCCAGTATCAGGTGATGGTGGAGGCACAGTTTGGGGTGATGGTGCGTGGTGTCGCGTGATTGCAGGTGCAGGTTGCAGAGTGATGGGTGATGATGGGCACATGTGGCGGGGTGATGGTGGGTGATGGACAGGTGGTGTCGAGTACTCGTTGCTGGGCGATGGCGACGCCGGGCTCCTCCGCTCCACTCCCCGGCCCAGCAGATGGCACTCACATCGCACGCTCTGGCCGCTCATCGCCCCACACCATGGGACGCAGCCTCAGAAACCTCTGCTGCCCCATCCGGTCCCTGCCCACGGAGCAACCATGTCACCACCCGGCCGCTCCCCAGACTTTTTTTCCCCCGGTGTTGAGCTACATCTGTTTGCAGCTTCACTCCGATGAACACTGCAAGGCGTGTGTTTTCTGAGCCCTGTCTCTAGCACCAGTGGCCAAAGTGCTGGGCTCTCCTCTCAGAGCTCCACAGCCTTCCTGCAGCTGCAGCTCCTGGGCTACTGGTGTGTGCAATCTGGCTGGACAGGTTCGAAGTTGGGTGCCTCAGGGGAGACTCTCTCCATCCAGGGTGAAACTTCTCTTGGATGTGTTGCAATTCTCTTGCTGGGAAAGGGGAACAAAATTTAGAGGTCTGGAACACCCACTCGTCTACACAAAGCAGTCGTGGATTCTGGCAAAGAAGAGGAGGGTGCAGAGTGTTGCTAAGGGTGGTGAAGAGTTTCAGACTTTGAAATCAAGCTGATAAGGTCACTTTGATCCCACACCCAAAAAATCCCCACTTTACTAGAGCTATCAGCAAGCTGTATTCTACTTCCCGCTAATTTCTCCTGGAGACAAAGTAATAGGAGCTTGGGGAAATGGTCATCTTTTCATACAATCAACAGTGAAGTAGGCAATCTGTGTTTCCTTTTTTTTGCTGCAGCAAGAAGGTGATATGCAGTCCCCTCTCTGCACATTTGGCAATTCCAGTAATTAGGGTGACCTTTCATGTGCCATCCTTGACTCTGCCTTGCTTTCCAACCTCACTCTATTTATTGTCCCCCTCTCACTGCTGGATGTCCTCTGTGCAGAGGTCCTCAGCCCAGCTGATAGGTTTCTCTTAAATTCCTTCTTGCTTTTTTCTGTCCTGACCCCATGCCTCTGTAAGCATTTGTAAAACTACTTCATTGTCCTCCAATCAAGCTTCATTTTCCTTAGAAGTTCTTATTTTTCCTAACACTTACAAAAAGCTTGAAAATACATAGATTGATGGTACCTTGACATGTTATACCAGTCACATTGATGACTTTTCTTATTGTTTCCTTGCACTTTTCATGTTTCTGGATCTATCTAAGTTCTGTTGTCTAAAATTTCAATTATAAGCTCTTTAGGACAACAATATTATAGATGTATCCCTGTTTCATATTTGTGATCATTTAACATAGTGGGATTGTAATCCCTGAACAGCATTTTTGGGGCTAGAGTAATAAAAATGGTTGTTATCAATACTGTGCTATCCACTACTATAAATTTGCCTGATGCTTCTAATTATAAATCCTTGTTCTGGTTATTTATAACTTTGTGAATTTTTATGCTGGGTGTCTGCCTCTGCTTAGATTTTTTTTGGAAAGTTTCAGCAAAAATGGTTATGCTATTTCCCAGAAAAAAGATTATGAAAAAAGACATTGTTTTGCCAATGTTAATGAATTGGTTGTAAGAATTATTTTTTGGAAATGTTAGCCTCTCTATGCTTTGACTTGAAGGCTGGCAGACTAGAGGCATCCTGGTGCCAGACACATAAGCATTTGCCCATATTTGGCTGGGTTTTAAACCCTATTCAATAGTAATATGGTGGAGTTTGGCAGACAATTTCCTCAGCATTCCTGTCTGTCGTGAGCATGTGCTACCTTTTGCATGCCAAATGCATTATCTCCACAGAGGGAGCTGAGTCTTCTGCATTCTTACCAACTCAGGATTTCCTTTAAGATGCTGTTTAAAGGAGCAGCAATATGGCATATGACTTATGCCTCCTGTGCCCACACACCACCAGATCAATAGAGCAGGAAACCATCTAACTTACACCCAGGCAAAAAAGACCAAGATCTTGGAAGTTCCGGACAGAGAGGAGGAGGAGACTGAAGTGGAAAAGCATGTGAGCTTCTAGGTTTTGTCAAAAAGAAAATAAGGGGTAAAACTAATTGGACAAGGAGATAACCATCTAAAATCTCTAAGGAAGAACAAGGGCTATGAGAAAAACAGCCTAGCAAGAGCAGAGCATAATAAAGGCAGGGATGAAGAAACTCATGCTAGCTAGATAAAAAGAGCACAAGGAAAGATGACAGCAAGGATATAGAACACTATTGTATACTTTTGGGCCAAGGAGGCAATAACAAAGGAGGGCAGATTGGATGAGAAGACAGTCCAGATGAAGAGAGAGAGAGAAGAGACTGAGCTTCCCAAGGATAGAGTTAGATATGGGAGTGAGAACTGATTGAAAGAACAGCGAGATTGAAAGGAAGACCCTCAAGTAGAAAATATGATGGGAAGGGGACTCACTAAATAACTGATTTGAAGAGGCTGAATGTTGAGCCAGGACTGTGTACATGGAAGAAAATAAGAACAAGGAAACTATGGACAAAATGCAGAAACAAGAAAGTTTGTGGGTGGAAAAATTTGGTGCTATGTTGAATATCTTTGGAGTGTGGGACTACCCATGCAGAGAGATGGGAAAGAAAAGCTTTGAGATAAGAAAGGACTAGAGGGAATAAAGAGAAAAAGGTCATGAATGTGCCCAGGGAGAAAAGAAAAATAAGAAAAACTTGTAAATTGGCACACAGCAGGGGATCCATGACCATTAAAATTTGATTATACCCCATTGCTGAAACTTGCTGTTGTCTGCATCTACAAAGTATCTGGGAAGTTTACTTTCAGTCTATGTCTCATGTTCTCTTAGAAAGCTGGTGCACCCTTAAGGTTACAATCTGTTGCTACTTTCTCTGGTAGAAACTCCAGCCCTTTCAATGACCTCTCTGTGCTGTCTATATGATTCTCATGGAGGAACTGCTATGAGGATTTTATTGGCTTTTCAAACAGTCTTAAAAATTGCAAACCAACTCCCCTTCATACAAAAGAAGCTGGTTGGAAGACGGGCTCTCAGACATTAAGAAGCATTCCAATTACAGATACCAACTATAATCTTAATTTAATGTTCTCTCACTCATTACGGCTGCATGCATGATGACTCTCTTTTGAAATTGTTTTCTTACTTCCATTTACAACACTTACCTAGTATCAGATGTATGTATACAGCTCATGAGGATCAAACTGTGTACTACAGGTAATCAAGTAGTGAATAAGCGTGGAGGAACAATTTTACTGAGCCCTAGTTCATTATAGAATGGTTTGGGTTAGAAGGGACCTTAAAGATCGTATATTTCCAACCCCTCTGCCATGGGCAGGGACATCCTGCACTAGATCAGGTTGCTCAGAGCTTCATCCAGCCTGGCCTTGGATTTCACCAGGGGTGGAGTCTCCACCACCTCTCTGGGCAACCAGTATCTCACTAATCTCATAGTGGACACTCAAGTCCTCCCATTTTTCCCCCCAATTTGCCTCTAGGCAGGTTCCACGTACCCCTCTTTTCCTCCATCTCCTGTCTCTGCCCCACACCAACCCCTTTCCAGCCTATTTCCCCCCAAATCCCACACACCTGGGCTCCACTGGAGACTCATCCCCTCCCCAGCTGTTCCAAATCAGCCCCTTACACCCACTCTCCTATTTAACACCAGTGGGGAAGAGCAGTAGCCACCATTTGCCCCTTCTGTGGGGCCTGAGGGATGCTCCTCCTGGTGTCTCTGCTGCAGGACATCACTGGTGAGTTGCATTTTCCAAGGGGACACAGTGGGAGGAGAAAGGCTGGGGGGCCTGCTGGCCCCCCGCCTGGTTAGGCAGGGGGAGGGAGGGTGATGGCCTAGTGTTTCCATTTCTTGCCTTGATGCTCTGTGGGGTTTGCTTGAGGTCAGATGAATGCTTATCAGGAAAGTGGGAGCCTTGTGTTTTAGTTTTGTGTTTCAGCTCAAGGTGCTGTTGCTGTAAGTTCAGTCCTGGGGAGGTGGTTTAGCCCAAGGATGGTGCAGGAGCAGCTCCATCCTCTGGTCCTGATTGTGCTCTGTCTGTGTGTCTCTCAGCTGAAGCACCAGGAAGATCCCAATTCTCCATAGGTTGAGATTCTTCAGAATTCCTACAGTCACTTGCTTTAGCACGCAGTAGTGTGTGGTGTCATACATCTATTTAGAAGTTCACATAGAAGTACTGTAACAGTAAGGAAATTTTAGAAAATCTATAATAGTAGCTTTCAGTTCCAATGTTTCTTTTGGGAGAGAAGGTTAACGGGGATCTATAGTCTAGAATAAATTTATAGTCCTTAGTTAATTTATATCCCCTTGATTCTGGCTTAGCTGTAATATGAGACACTGGAAAAATCAAGGAGGAACATTGACTTTAGTGCATTCAATTTACTGATGACTTTCATCTTCTACATCACTGTCGTTTCTGATATGGATGATGAGTGATGGATCACTTTAATGAGCTTAAGCCTTGGCTGATATGTCACCATTCATGCCAGGCAGGATGTACTTGGTAGGGAAGGCAGTCAGAAGATCTGGCACAATTTAAACCAGCACTCCTCCTTGAGAAAGCATGACTGACTTGTAGGATGAAGTATCACTGTACTCAGCACATTCTAGTTCTGTACCTGGACCCTCCAGGAGCTGCTCTGTCCAAGAGCAACTTTTATGCTTATGTCAAGGTATTTCTGCCAGATGCAAACCTCTCACAGCCATCAACATTTTGGCCACCCAAAATGAAGTTGTTGCAACACTCCTCTGATGTAGAATCATAAATAAGCTGAAGTTTATAAGCTGAGAATACTGAGGCCCATTGAAAGGAGCTACATGAGCTTGTGAGCTAAGTGCTCAACCAGAATGTAGGTCTTTCCTTTGTTTCTTGATACTCTGTTATTCTTGCTTTTCCTTTTTACACCTTCCATTTACAGACTTCTCCATGAATCTCCCAAGCTGAGGAACTCTACAGATTCCTTAGTGAAAAACTAGAACATTCATGTGGATCTACTTGCTTCTTTGACTTGCAGGCATAGGCTTTTTTATATCCTGAGACATTTCTTTCATGACATGTAGATACTTTCATTCACTTGCTGTTTGTGTATTAGAATTCACAAAAGAGGTATTTCAGAATGATAGAGAAGAGGATCTATCCCAGGTATGGTATGGTATTGTGTTCTTCCTTACAGTCTAGAAAGAAGCATATGGCATATGACTGCAGAATGCACAATCTCATCTTGCTCTGCTTGACCTTTCTGAAAGATCTGAGGATTCTTGTCCTAAAAGGACAAGCAGGAATGACCTGTGTAGGAGGAAAATAAGCTTTTTGAGCAACTATGTGATAGAAGTAAAACTTAAATAGTCTATAAATGTGAGGAAAAGTGGTGGAGATATTGGCTAAGGACTTCTGGTACATGTGAGGAAACATGAACTGCCAACTTGGCTCACTAAGCAAAGACAGGGTCTGCTTTTACTTTGCTGTTTGGGGACCAGGTTAAATGGCCACCAGACCTTCAAATGAATCTGTCAAGTTTCTCTTCATTCAGTGTTCACAAGAGATCCACAGCCTGGATGCACAGGATGCCTCCAATACATGGAGTCCTTGTCATGGGAAAGATACTGGTAGCAACCTGGAGCCAGAAATGTGCTGCTCAGCAGGCACAAAGACACTGAAGGTGGCAAAATCGGCAGCAGCTGGGCGGCACTGCCACCACATCACTGGTCCCTATGTGACCCCAAACACTGCTTTAAAGCTTACAGGACCAGAGATCAGCAGAAGGTGATGACAGCTGCAAGAGGCTGCAGCCCCTTATCTTGTGTCTCTGACTGCTGCATCTCCAGCAGCAACTGCAACTGGCTGTGTGGGTCTCTTTTGGTGCAGCCCAGGGGAAAACTTGTTATTGTAGTCCCAGAGGAATAATCTTTCAGAAAAAATTAGGTAAAAAGTAATTCCACTTGAAGTCCTTTGCAACCTATAATGCAAGAAAAATGAAAATTTGATCATTTTGGTGGTGAAACAAGAAGTTATGAGAAGAATGGTGATGGGAGATATTGCTGAAGGTGCCTGTCCTTTTTGACCTGCTTCAGATGTAGCAATTGCTTGGATCCTAACCATCATTAGTCAAATAGCAGCAACCTCATCTTCACCAGCATTTTCATTTGTCATTCCATGAGAAGGTGGTGATAGAATGTTTTCTTCATGTGTAGACGTCATAATAATGACCTGTCTTTTTCCTCAGAAAGCTGGATTACCAGTCCGAGGTTTCTTTGGGTGACATTGTAAGATCCATGTACTTGTCAGAGTGTGGGATATCCTAGTGGTTACAACACAGGGTAGAGAAAGATGTTTACAGGGGCAAATAGGTATGGGGCAACAAGCACCAGCAACACATAGACAGTTTCAGGTATTCAAAGATAAAATAGATGGTTTAGCTGATGAAAAATAGTCTGTCAATAAGCACAAACTCTTTATATCTGAGTGACAAATAATGTCATCTCGCAACAGGAAACCAGAGGACTTAAAATGCTTATACATACTTAAAAGTATGTATAAATGACACAAGTCACACCTTTACATGGTGCAAGAGAAAACTGATGTCTGTCTCATGGATATTGAAGTAGCTCTCTGCCCATGAAAAATACAGCAGACCAGTGGTCTTTAGTTTTTTTTATGGGAGGGTGCAGATGTATTTGTTATGCAACTTAGACCTAGGAAGTGGTGTGGGGTTGGTTTTGGCTTCTTTGACATGGTTTTGAATAAGATTTTGGTATGTGGGCTTAAATGGAGCTCAGATTGCAAGCTTCAAGAATTCATCATTTTTAGTGGCTTGCAAGAGTGGTCCAAAAATGAAATCCTGTGGGACAACTGATGTTTGAAGAGACTCCGCAATTAAGAATGAAATGGGGAACATGAAGTAGCTATTGGAAAATGTGGTTCATTTTATAATATGATTAAATAATAGAGCAAACATTTACGAACCCACAACTAAGCCTGAAAGTGTGGGACATGGTTTTAGATAGAAATAATATGCAGTCAACTGTTTCAGAAATAAGTAATTGGTGGGGTCCTGAAAAGTGTGTGCTGCCAGTTTTTTTTAAACTTGAATTTGTTTGTTTTGACTCAATCCCCTGAAATAAATTTGGATCAGATATTTAAAATCCAATTATGCTATCTGCATATTTCAAATGCTAAAATAAACCCCCCAAAAGGAAATGAAGTCTACTTACTGCTTTAAAGTGGGTATTAGTGCTGGGAACAACTGAAGAAAACTCATCTTAATATCCTCTTGGTTAATGTGATGGCTTAACTTCACTTTTGACTCCCACTAAAGGTATGGTATATTTGAAAAAGAGCAACTTTTTTCCCAATAAAGATATACAAGATGCTCATTAAAACACAAATACATTGCCAGTGCACCCACATGCTTTATGGTTCTTGTTGTGTTTTGAGTGAAAACTTTTCAAGCATTTGAAATTGAAAACAACAAATTCTAATAATTTTCCCCTTTTTTACTAGTGAAACTGAAGAAAAAACTGGGGCAAGTTTTCCACACTAAGCCTACTGTTCCCTAGTTTGAAGCAGGACAAAATATATAATGAACATTGCTTCTTTGAGACCAATGGTTCACATACACTTTGATAATACTGGAAAATAGGAAAGCAAGGAAAACAAAAGGCAAGTGTTTACTTTTCATTTTTAATTCCTTTTTCTTTCATCTTTGCATTCAGAAGAATTCAGTGATGCTGGAGATTTTGAGCTTTGATGTGAAGAGGACAACAGGGAACTCTCACTAAAACCAGCCAGCTGCACAGCTGAGGTGCAGCTCCCAAAAGAGTGACACATCCATTGCACTCTGACAGCCTGGCAGGAGAATTGGAAGAGCTCTGGGGTGTGATACCATAAGCTATTCTGTTTATCCTTCCCAAAGTACTTGGGAGTATTTTTCTGTCATGAGAGAATTCATATAAAAATCTCATGTGAAATGTAACTTGCCTTGTGGTAAAAAACCACTGATAGCTAATTCTGTGTATGAACTGTACAGGTTTCACTCAGGCCAAGAGGTCATGGTGTTGTACTTCATTGGATCAGTTGTTTCAGCTTTCCCTTCATTCTGTGCTGTGATTGCAATAAATGATTCTCCAAAATTTTTGCTTACTCTTTTCCTTTAATTCAGGCTTAGTGGAAACATCTTTTATAAAGCAGCAATTTTTCAGTTTTGATAATTCACCATATAATAGCATTGTATGGCAGTCTGGAAAAAAGTGAGAACTCTTGATTTAAGTACTGTCTGGCCGTAGTTCTCCTGCTCTTTGCTTTCCCCCCTTGCCATAGTGGGAGTCTTTCTGTGGATGGAGTCTCAGATTCTATGTTGCCTTCTAGGCAAATAATAATCACCACGTGGTCTCCTGTGGTATTTTTGGTGAGGGTGAAATTCTACCTTCTTCAGACTGGAAGTCTGAAATATTTCATGTAGTCACTTGTGCAGACAAATTCATCCCTAGTTCCTGATTCCTGTCTGCTCCAGCCTGGCCTGTCTCCATAAGCAATGCTCCATGTTAAGGCTGTAAAATTTCCTCTCTTTCCTAGTATTTCAAATCAGGGATTTCCTCAGCTCAAATTAAGCCTGCAACATAGAAAATAGTTTTAAGAGGCCAATGGACTCCACTTCCTTTTGGTAGTCTTGCTGCTGGAGCTCCTCCTACTTTCATCTTTCCTTTTCACCACTATGACTTGTGGGGCTTTTATATTGTGAGGTCTTTTAGATGCCAAATGAGAGGTTGTTAGTATTGTGTTATACCTAAAAGATCATCATAGCCTTTATTATGCCCATTTGGGTATGGTGAGCTGTGGAGAGCAAATACCTTTCCTAATATTTCTAACAGTTCAAATGAACAATGAAAAGGAAGTTGGTAAGGCTGTTGTTCTCTCCCAGACTTCTCACTCTGAAATGATGAATTTTCTTGTATTTATCTGGTTAGAAATCTGGGCAGAGATTAGCTTCAGCCCAATACCTCACAATCACATGCTTGAGGCCCATAACCCAAGGTCTGAACCATCCACACTGCTGACACAATTGCCCCCATACTGCTTTCATGTTATCTCCATCCATACACCAGCTGTCTTTCTGATCAGAAAATTATTCTCCTGTAATCTCAGTGTTAGTGTCCCTGAAGTCCAATGACCCCAGAACTTCATTTGTTTGAATGTTTTGTGCGTGCATAAGGATCAAACTCATGAGTTTTTAATTCTGAATGGGCATGTGAGAAGAGCACTGCACCAGTCTGGCAGCCTGTAATCCCAGACAGCCCTCTGTGTTACCACTTCTGTTCAGATTTGTCATTGTTGGACACAAGCACAAGGAGAGACTTGTCTCATTGTTTGACCTTCCGCATCTCCTATGACAGCAATTTTCATCTGACCCACATCTAAACTTGTGGGTTGGCATCCATCTAATTTTACACAAAAATTTGAGAATTCCTCAAAGTAATTTCATGTCCTTTGGAGCTGAGCCAATGAAGCCTCTCACTCCATTTGTCACGTTTGTCTTCGGTGTTCATTTTGTTGCCATTTCGAGAATGGACAGAGGAAGGAAGGAGGAATGAAAATAAGTAGAAATAGAGTTTGAACTAACATAATGTGAGGAATAATTCTTCAGGATATTGACCTATGTCTGACAATTTTTGGGAGCAGGAGTTGGATCCTGCTAACTGGCTGCATTCATATGTTTGAGGTGATGTTTAACCTCTCATGGCTTGAAATCCTTTACGAAGAATTAAGAAGTTTTCTACAGTACTTCACCAGGCTTATCTGCCCAGACAGCACTGAGAGCAAACATGCCTGATTTTAAAAGTAGGGTTTAAGTTGTAGATTTAAGAACCTCAGAGCTTTGATGAAGCCTGCTGCATAGAAGCACCTACATCTTACACCTGTATTTCGTGTCTTCCTACTTTTTAACTTACTGCAATTCCCTAGAAGGAGTAAATGCTATGTACCCAAACTTATTTTAATATTGATGCTTTTTTTATTCAGATAAAAGTGAAGGCTCTATCTGATCATTAAGAAGTGTAAAAAATATTGCCACATATATAAAATCCCAGGAGCTTTCATGTAATATTAAATCATACCTTTAATAAACTCTCTCAGATGAATTCATTATTTGAGAACCATCTTACCCAAGCAACTAATCAGAAGCATTAAAAAAAAAAAAAGAGTATCTGGTATTCTGACTAATGTTTTTCTGAAATTCTTAGGAAGTGCCACAAATGAGAACTTATACAATGCTATAACATCATCTGGCCATTTTACACCAATCGTTTGTGAAAAGGGCACTGACACCAAGAAGTTGTAAGTGGCTTGCCTGGTAACAGTTAGTGGCATCTTTTTTAGTGTCTGTATGGGGGTATGTGTGTAAAAGTACAATTAATTTATCCCATTATTATTAAAGCACTTTCTGACTTTAAAGGGATTACTTTTATGTTCACACACAAGTAGCTGCGCAAGCTGCTAGCAGGATAAGGCTTCCACAGAATAAATCCCTTAGGAGAGGGTCCTATAAGTGTTCTTGCCTTACATTCACTTGATATGCTAGAAACAATAGCTGAGCCCCAGACAAATGCTCTTGACCCTCTCCACAGAGACTGGGAATACGAATGGAAATGAGGAGTGAGGGAGCTATCAGGAATGCTGTGTGCTGTAAACACGTCCTTTGCTCCCAGCACAGCTCATGGCCCTCATTCTAGGGATTGAAACAAAACATTTCTTCATCACTTCTGAATTTTAGAGCAAATAGAGAACAAGAGTATGGTTTCTTCAAACCTCAGACAATTTACTTTGGCTACCAATACACCCACAGAAAGAGTTTTGCGATTTATATATTTATCCTTTCCTTACTTAGTATTGATTCTAAATAAAGAAGAAACCATGCTTGACGGGAAACCTATGAGTAAGGACATATGAATTAAAGAGGTTGTTTTATCTACCCACTTTCCTTTTACTCCTGCCAAAGAAGTTTCCTTCTTTGTAGTAAAAGCATTGGTGCTTTGCATATAATTACTATTATATAGATGAAGTAAAAGCTTCTTTTTCAGGTATTGTGCAAGGAAGAACTATTAAATTATTATTCCAACTCCATTATTCATATTTCATTAATATTATCGCATATTCTCAAAAGGAAAAATGTACTGACAAGCATTCACTAAATCCACCTTTCTTGTTTGCTTATCACTACAATCTGTCATTTACACATCTCATATATTTAATTTAATTTTGTCATACTTTATGTCTGTAGAAGAATCAAAAAGGAGATACTTCTGACAGAAAATGTCATGGAGGAAATTCAGTCACCTGAGTAGACAACATTCTTCTGTTTATACAGTTCTAATAATTTTATTTTACATTATTTTATTTTAATTAGTGGGAAAATGCAGCCATTTTTCCTCAATGGATAAGTTTAAAACAATATTTTTGTTATGTCTGTGGAAAACTATAATAGCCTTGAACCAGCACTCCAGAAACAGGTTGCACTATATAATTAGGTACTCCAGATAAACATTACTGTAGAAGTTAGAACTGAATGAACCTTTAAGGAATGGAAAGAAAGGGAATTATGATCTGGTGGTAAGAATACACTTTGGGTGATGGTCATTTAACAATGTTTTCCTGACGATAGTTTTATCTATTCGTTTTGGTAAATAAGAAAATATGGTTGAAAATAGAATTAGGACCTTTTTAATGTACACTTATTCCTTGTTTTCAAATTTCAACACAATATGTATTACTGCAAGATGGGAATAAAAAGCAGTTCAGTCCCTAAGCTCTTGTATGCCCCCAGTTTTCAGCTTCCTTAGGAATGGCACAGTTTAACTTCAGTGATATACATTTACCACTGTTTTGCTTTATAGAAGCAGCCACCAGGCACAAGTGGAACCTGATGATATGGCTAATGGAAAGAAAAGTAAAAATATTCCACGGAGATACCAAAACACCACAGGAACCGGTGGTACTTCTTTTACATGCCAGTTTATCTCTTCTCCATCCACACAGATGAATTATGGGTGGCTGTTTCTGTGCTGCTGTGGTTTTGGGGTCTGGGTGATAAACTTGCTCATCTAGGCAAGAGGTAAGAATATAATGCGATGTTTCTCCATGCAAGTAAAAAAGGCCAGAATTATTGCTGTGGTATTGCCAGTTGCATGGGCATACTTGTTTTGAGGCCAAAAACCCTGCTGAAACCAATCCTACAGATTTCCAGAGGTTTTGGAGGAGGCATCATGGTCTAACAGTGCTCTGTCAGAGATCTATGCTATACATCTGCATATGATCCTTCCATGTATCTGGCCCAAATAAATAAAGAGGTCATTTTTTACTCCCTAGTGTGGGCCTATAAAGTTGAAACTCAATTTAAAAAGAGATTGTCTCCTCCTGTGCCTTAATGGCAGCTCTGAACTGGCATGTCATGTTGATGACAAGGCTTCACTGGTACTCATGGATGGCATCTTTCCTCACCAGTGCTTGTGTTCTGCACACCATTTCCCTTACTCATGCCTTCATTGCAGTTCTGGGAGAGTGGCCCATACCTAAAATGGACATGAAGGCAATGGGTGCCTGCAACAAATCTATGACTGTAGGAGAGAAGTTTTGAAGTTAAAAAAGGGGAAAAGGAAAGGACAATGCTTGTGGATTAGGGAGTGCCAGAGGTATTCTCACTTAATTTGAGCAGCAAATGTATGAGGATTTCTGAAATGGGCATGAAACTTTGAGTTTAACTTCTGTGAACTGCAGATGAGAGCTGGTGCATGGTACAAACCTAGGAGTGACACATATTGAATTCAGTTTTGCTGGATAAGGATGGATGTCTAAGCCAGTTGACTCCAATGTGTTAATACATGCTGGTTCACCCAAGACATAAACAGCCTATAAGGTACCTCAGGTCCCTAAACTAATGAAATCAAAAGGATATGGTTAGGTATCATTTCAGGATCTCTTTCCAGGAGAAAAGCAGTGAAGTTTGGGGCATAGCATGCACCTGGGAGTGGCCACTTGCCTGTCACAAAAACATAACTCACCCACGCAGCGACAGCCAAATGTATGCAAAAGCAGGTACTTTAGCTATAGAAATAACTGTAGCAATCAGCAAAGTTACACTGTTACTTACACTGTTACTTTTGCTTTCTTGTACAGTAACTAGCTTAGTTTATCCTACACCTCTTGGGTACCCCACAGTGTTGGCTTTCTAGCTTTCTTTTTTTCCTCCCCTTTTTTTATTTTTCTTTTTCCTAGTTAGATTTCTTGGAAATGGATACCTAAACCTTGATTTATATTTGTATTTTTTGGTTTTTCCCTTGAGGGAGCAGCAATTGTCATTTATCAGGTGCCAAATTTGCTTTAAATTCTATCACATCATGGCCAGCAGATTCAGAAAAAAATAGCACAGTTATGGAGTATCTCAAAATCTTTTTCAGAGTCTTGCTGCAGTGACAGAAGCCTTTAATGTTCATTCCCCTCTTAACCCTGTGCCCCTCTGCGTCATGACTCACTTCAAAGAAAGTGATAAAAAGAAAAGAACAGAAATTGCCTTTAGATCAAAATGCAACTTTAGAATCTTAACTTCTCCCATGGGAAAACCTTCATTTTCAAGACAGGCTCATCTGTCAAAGTAAACTACAGTGGCATTTAAATACTCTTCCTTAGTAATTATGTTTCGTTTTCTGCAGTTTTGTAATTAGTTGTTATTTCTAATATGCAGTGGCTGCAAAACTCCACATGCTCATAACTCACAGCTGAGGTCTTGAGACAGGAGGTTTATTTGTGTGGAGAGGAATCACAAGTGCTTCTGTCTTTCTCAGTCATAGTTTTGGTGAGCAGGGAGCAGCAATTCATCAGTGTCTGGAATATTACACCCTGTAGGGGAGTTGCAGAAAAAGTGATCTGGAAAATGCAATTGATATGGGTGTTCAAAAAAGCCCTTCATAATTTTTAATAGAAACTCCAAATATCCACAATGAGAACAGCTGGAGGATAAGTAACCATAGGGCAAGAAGTTTAGTCTTGGCAAAGACTTTGAAGTGGTTACTGTTTCTTAGCACAGAAAAGAAAAGAATCACGGTGTAAAGCCAGGGATTGTTGTGGGGACCAGAGGTATCTCAGACACTGATGATCTGTGAGAGGAAGCAGGCAAGCAGCTAATTAAAGCCTGCTTATGACTAAGTTGTTTTCAGTTATAAAAACTATAGAGGCTTGTGAGATGCTACATGTATTTATACATCCTGGATATTTCCCACATGGTTAGTTTGTGTAAATATATTGATTTCAATGTGTTTTACCAGAAACATCTTCTCTGGTACAAACAGGACACAGAAACTGACAGAAATTTTACAGAAGCTTAAGGACATTGTGACATCCTCCTTGATGATCTGAAGAGTAGACCTGTACTTTTACAAAAAACCCATGTGCCTGAAAGACCAGAGTCACTTGCACAAGAGGATGTCCCCAGTCACAGAGGTGGAAGGAAATGCCTGGTGGGGATAGGGATACCCTGTGCTGGTGGCTGCCACACCACCTGGGCTTACCCATGGCATCCCTGCAATGGCACTGAAAGTGGAATCATTGTGTCAAACAGAGAAACCCAAAGAGCCACAGTGTTTGCCTGCAATTTTACCGTGCAAGTTGTGACGCCACAGGAAGGTCAAGCAAACTGGATGTCCATTTGGCTGCCTGCCTACTCACTTAGGTAGAGACCCACCACCTCAACCTCAAACTTCAATGCCACATTTAGCTGGCGTCAACGGGAAACTGGCTCTGACAGTGAGGTGGCATTGCACAAGGAGGCTATATTTAGGTGTGTACTCCTAAATAGTACACACCTTGGAGAGCAAGTTCAAGGAACCGGGATAGAAGTTTCCACCAAGCCTGGAGGAAATGGGGAAGCCTGCAAACCAGTCTGAGTCAGGTCTTCAGGGAAGCCTTAGGGTTGCAGTCTGGAAAGTCACCTCACTTTTCTTGCTCCTTTGTTGTTGTCAGATAAAAGGTTTTTCTTCACAAGTGGTGACCCTGGAATAGACAGCTCTGCCTGAGCCCTGGCAGGCTGCCCACACTATTGGAGATCCAAGGGCAACCATAGGTCTCTGATAGCCATGGCATCCTACAATGAATTCTGCTTCCAGTGTCTCTCTTTCCCCCATAAACCTTTGACTACCAACATTTTTGGTATGATCACTCATCTCCTTTACATCTTTTGATAGCCTGTTTCACAGGAGTTTTCATTTCACAGATTTACACTTTGCACTGCATTGTTAGATCTGGAGTTTCACTCAACTGGCAACACTGCCTGTGGACAGAACTTATTAAAGAAGCTTTAACTCCTTCCTTGCTATTCTCATGAAAAATAAAAGAATGTGAAATATAAATATCTTTTTAGCTTCATAAGTATAATGTTTAAGTAGCAATAAAGCATTGAGAACATCTGAAATCACTGAAGAAGCAGAAGAAAACAGCCACGACTTGTTTCTTTGATAGATACCAATGCATTTTAATTCACTTCTTTCTATTAACAGGGTTTCCTTGACTGTGTCTGCAGCCATCTCAATCGTAATTATGTAGCAGTTAACCTGTTCCCCATACCTAACATAACCCATAATTAGTTGTCTTGCGTCCACAGTTTATGACTCAGCTCTGTGTGGTTTTTCTATATCAAAGGCTTGGTTACCAGATTTTTTTTTTTCTTCACCACAGTACTTGTGCCTGCACTGGCAGAGGGCAGAAAAACCTGAGCACATCTGTTTTGTTTGAGGACAAAACCACCAGAAAACCAGACAGTTTACGAAGATCTTACTTGGGTACTTTCCAAATGCTACACAATCTTGTAGGAGAAAATGTTTTCTTGAGGAACAACCCATATATTTAGATATTCAAGTCGTCACTTGGACATGGAAATAAAACCTTCTAAAACCCAATACTATATGAACTGTTCTTCATAGGCAAGGATTTTATATAATGAATTCATAAACCTCCACATTAATTACGTTTCACTATCCCTTAGGGCTTCTCATGTGGACCCAAACGTTTTAAGAGATGTTTGGGTGAGTTTTCTGTTTGATTAATTTTGCAGTGACAAATGGGCAGAAAAGCTGTGCTTTAACCAAACAAGCCATTTAGAGTATACAGCCAAGCATTACTCAAAATGGTTAGGTGAGAATGGTTAAAAGAAGTTCTCTAAATGTTAATTAGCCACATGGCCTGTGTATGAAGGTGAGCTTTCAGAGCTTACCATGGACACGGAGTGCTCAGCTCAGCTGCTCCTTCTGAGAGCCCCGTGAAGAGGCAGAGTAGTGTCATTGACTATGAACTATGTTCTCTTCACCAAACTGGAACAGATAATGCTGGGAAAGTTTCACATTATCTTTGCAGGAGGGATGTATTTTCCCTCATTAAATCACAGCTGGGGACATTATCTCAAAGCTGTGATGCAGCCAGTGCAGAGTAGTCATCATTAACGAGTTTTGTGGTTAAGGGAAGAGAGGAGTTATAAAGCTCTGGTATCTGATAAGAAAGAAAATTTTCCTGGGAAGGACTTCTCTTTTTCCAAATGAGTTGGCAGTTTATATGAGATTTATTTCTTGAGGTCTCCGGTTTTACTATCAAGGAGTTGATAAGCTAAGTCTGGTATATCCCTTTACTTATTTTCCAGGATGGGCTGTCTGTCTGTCCCCATTTGTCCTGGTTTGAAGTAAAACAGAATCAGATTTCTGTTCAATAATTTTACTTCATTGCTAGACCTCTTCTAAGTCTCTAAAATTAACAGCACGCTGTGAAGAAAACGGTTTGTTCTTAAAGTTGTTAGTCTAGTCTAAGGAATGGTGTGCAGAGAGGCCTTCTTTCACATTTACAGCTGTAACAACTGACATCAGATCATTTTGTTATTTGCTCTGTTGGAGGGCTGGAAGTGGAAAGGTGTGGAATGGTCCTACTTGCAGGGAGGAGAGGCCAGGACAGGTAACCCCAAACTGACCATCAGGAATATTCCATTGCACTTTGCTCAATATTCAGTATAAAGGCTGAGAGATCAAATGGTCAACTCTCTTTTTGCAATGGCCAACATCAGAAGAAGACCCTGTCTGTTCATCTACTTCTGATCCTGATCCCTGTGCTTCTGAGTTCACTCACTGCTGAGTCGAGCCTGAGATTTCACCAGTGACTGCTGGTAATGTCATCCTGGGAGCTTAATATGATTTTGTATAGATTGTATTTAATTTCACTATTTTTATTGATATGTCATTAAAGTAGTTTAGATTCTTCTAAACCCATAAATCTCTCTGTCCTCTCCCCTCCTTTCTCTGTGTACAAGAGAAAGGAAGGGGAACATCTGATGCAGTCCAGTTTTATGACAAACTGGATCCAAAATGATGACACTGTTTTTCCATTTGTTGATTATAGCACTTCTGGCAACACAGCACTGAATACTATGTCCCTAATTTTCCTGGCAGCAAGGAGTAAATGATGTAATAATGCTTTGGCTCTTGAAGGATTATTAATTAGCACAAATGAATAACTGAACTGAACCTCAGTTGAGGGGGAAAATATCACGATTGGCTGAAACTATCTAATCCCAGCATGCTTTCTAGAAGTTTAACCCTGGTGAACTTGATGTGAGTTTAACCAGATCAGAGCCTCTGATTCTTCCAGTATCTAGCTACACTCCAGTAGGACCCACTCAGTAACAGCGATCCAGAAGGGAGGAATTTTTCAAGTACAAACCCACTGCACACTCCAGATCCTTTTGCAATGATGGAGGGAGGGAGAGAACAAATTTACCAAACTTGCATCAAAACTAACAGTAGCCAGGACTTTTTCCATTAAAGTAATAACAACATGAGTTCAAATGTCAGTGTCATATAGTTTTAGAGCAACCTTCTTGTATCTGCTGTGTTGATTCCTACTGGCTAAAATAAATGTCATTCATATCCAGGGGAAAAACCTATGACAAGTCAGATATGACTTCTGGAATTTCTTTCCAAGGAAAGATTTCTCTTGTAAGGGTTTCTGTTTGTTAGATCATCAGATATTTTACAAACAAACCAAAACCAAGCAAAAACAAGGACCCATAATTTTTCAATTGGAAAAGGCTAAGAAATCCAACCAGACAAGAAATGGTAAGAAAATATTTCAGTTATAAAGGCAACCAGAAGACAGAAATTACTGGTATTCCATAGGGTTTTACATAGAGCAGATAATAAACTGTAAATTAAAAAAAAACATTAATGTGAGATATTGTATGCAGTAGAACTTAGTCTCTAAAAGGTTTGGGGTTTTCTGCAAAAATAGACTTTAATGGAGCTTGGAGGATGCATTTTGGCAGTTGTGTTTTCAGCCTTTTGCAGATGGCATTTAGCCACGGGTATGGATTTTTTTCCTTTGCAGTCATGGAAAAGAAGGACAAGGCGCAACTTGAATTCATTCAAATGCATTGCATACCTAACCTAAGTAATTTTGTCCCTTTCATATGGGTCAGTTTTTTTATGGGGTAATGGAAATAACGTTTACTTTTGCCACATGATTGTGGTGCATCTTTGCATAGTTTGGGTTGCAAGGGACCTTAAAGATCATCAACTTCCAACCTCCCTGCCACCCACTAGACACCTCCCACTAGATCAGGCTGCTCAGTGCTTTCAGCAACCTGCTCAAGTCGAAGGTGTCCCTGACCATGGCAAAGGATTTGGAACTAGATCGTCTTTGAGGTTCCTTCCAGCTCTAACCATTCTATGATTCTACCTATTGTTCTCACACTTACAAAGAGAACTGCAAAGTCTTTGCGTGTTTGTCTATAAGTCTGGTTGATCATAGAAGAAAAACATCAAGCAACAATGCCTGCAGCATTTTTTCTCAATTTCAAAGCCCTGAAGTGAAAACTTTGCAGTTGTATATTAAAAGGAGAGCTTGAAAGAGAGAGCTGTCTGTTTTATTTAATCATTGAGCTCTCCATTTCACAGGTGGCTGCTGCAAGAAGTAATCCCTCCCTGTAATTGTGGTAGTGCACAGGCACTGCTCTCTCAAGTTGGTTGGCTCATCTGAGATGGGAGTCAAAGCATGCTGCCTGTTTCAGCATTTAATCCCAATAGTTTAGAACCACAGCCTTATAATTCATCTGAGTGATAAATGAAAGCTTCAAGGATTTTCATGGTCATCCCAGTTTTCAAAGATAACCTTTTCAGGCCACCAGAAGTTTATGTGAACACCCTCTTGTGCACCTCCTTTCCATTTTTTCCACTTCCCAGATTAGATACTTCCTGCTGCATTCCTTGTTGTAGAAGTCAATACCATCCAACTTCTCACTTAGTCCTCTATTTAGAAGCCCATGTTGTCCAGTCTGGCTTTCAGCAGTGATGTAACTTCATTATAATAATGATACATTCTAATTTATGGGCATCTGCTCATGAGGGATACTGGGCATCTCAGCAAAACCAACAAAAAGCTAAGTGACAATAAACAAAGGAAAAAAGGCCTATAAAAAGAAAGCTTGGAGCCAAGAGCTTAAAATCCCTGCACAACAAAACAGGAAAGGAAATGAGAAAGTCAGAAGCTTGTCCTGCAAATATGCTTTGGCATAGTCAGAGTATAGCATGTTCCCAAGACAAGGGAGGAGACCTTCTCTTTTGACTATTGTCCATTTCCAAGTGGAATGGACAACGACCAACACCATCAGCCTGAATTGCCAGGAAAGGACACAGAGCTGCTGGAACTGACTTCTCTTACCTGTGAACAAGGAAATTCATTGGAATAGCCACACTATTCTTGAAGTTATGCTGTCTCTCTCCACTTTACTTTAAAGGTTCACTGGAAAAGTCTCTTCTCTGGGTTTCCTTCCATTTGTTTAAAGAGATACCACCTTATCTCTTATACAGCTGTAATGATCCTACATCATTTGAGCTTAAAATAGTTAGTTTTGCAGAATAACTAGCTATACTATACATAACTAACTGCACTACAGATATATAACTAAATATACTGTATATATATTAATTATATCAGAACCCTAAAGATTAGTAATTCTAAGAAAAATAAAGAAGACATATTAACTTAGCGTTATTTTTGTCTCTTCAGCAGCATTTTTTTTACCAATTACCAATATTTTTATTTCTGTGCCTCAAGTGCCTGATCTGAAGTGAGGGTACTGATCTGGCCTGATGGAAATTCCCATGGACATGCTAAATCTCTCCTTTTCTGCCTACCTCTGCCAGCAGCAAGTCCTAGTCTCAACATGGATATCTGCTCTGTGGCATATCAACCACTGCTGGACTGTCAGAGTTCCCTCCAGCACCTTTTAGGTTACATTGATTTTCCTTGTTCTCTTTAGATATGGACAAAATCTGTGACTAAAGGTTTTGTGCCTTCTTTGAAGAACCTAATAGCAATTAAAAAAAAAAGAAAAACCTTTTAAAAATGGGCTTTTGGTTTTTCAGTCTGTAATTACAGCATCAGTTAGCTTTTATGCTCCGAAATTACAGAGAAGCATGCTGCCCTGTTTTCTGATGTTTTGTTATTTTAAATTGCCCAGTGGCCTTGTAGGGAAAGAGTAACTGAATATTTTTGGTGGTGTTATGTAGGCGACGCCTTCCTCATTAGCTCTTGTGATTCCTCCTCACTCCCTACGGTTCACTTCAGGGGGAATGGAAATTAATTTGCTTCAAGAGAAATGGTAATAAAGAATGCCCCTTTTTTGTGGCTTAGCTTGAAACAAAATCTTCAAAATGTAAACATAATTTTTAATAGTCTTTGTGTTAACCAGGATCAAGCAGGACTCTAGTTTTGCTTCAACACCTAATTTTCTGGGTAGTCTTCCAGCACGATCAACATGGACCTTGGCACAAAGAATGAGATGGGGGCCTTGGGGCAGGCAGCCACAAATGTCACTCCCACCCGCCCCTCCTGGCTGGTCCCAGCTTGGCTTCCATGTGTCCCAGCACACGGGCCTTGGTCCAGCTGCGTCATGAAGGCAGGCGTTGCCGACTGCTGGATCCAGCCATAGCCTGAAGGAGTACATCAGGATGTTTTTAGAGATTACAGGGATCACTGATATGTCTTTTGACAAAGTCTGGCTAGGTTTCAACTTTCCCTGGAGCTTTTGCTGTCTACTATTATTTTCTCTCCATCTCCCCAGTGTTTCTGAGAGTGTCTGTCCTCCAGGTTTTTCTCTTTACATGAAGGACGAGGATTTTGTCTGACTGCCCATGACAGACCATCTCACAGCTTGCACCAACACTCGTCCCTCTAAGTTGTTACACCATCACAGAAGGGCTGGGTAACAGAAATTCAGTTGGCAATGAGATAGTGAAAAAAATTCAGTGTTTAATCATTGCATCCAGCAAATGCCCCACTGAAGGATCTACAAGCTGCTGGTAGAGCACATGGCAGGCTCCCTAAGCATCAGTGTCTGCTCCCAAGTAACAGATAACAGGACAAGAGGAAATGGCCTCAAGTTGCATGAGGGGACATTTAGACTGGATATTAGGAGAACTTTTTTACATTGAAAAGATAATTATGCATTGGAACAGGCTGCCCAGTGAAGTGATTGAGGCTCCATCCCTGGAGATATTTAAGAGACAGGTAGATATAGAGCTTAGAGATATGCTTTAGTGATGGTTCATGTTAGAATTAGTTTGATGTTTGGACTTGATGATCTGAAAAGTCCTTTCCAACCTAGATGATGTGGTGATTCTATGATTCTGTCCATCCCACCAGTTCACCAGACTGCACAGAGCTGGACATTAGACACACAAATGTGCTTCTGCTATCTTCTGCCCATTTATTGAACTACCATTCTCTGCCATGCACTTCCCAGTTTTCAAAGTTGATTTTCTACAGCCCCTTGTAACCAACAGGGTTGGTTGTTGCTCTGTGATGTTGCTCAAATGAGCCTGTAGCCATGAATTTCTGCCTATTCATGATTTTTTTTTGCCAGCATGGAAAATGAGCAGCATATACTTGTCATATGAAGAGCTGTCTCAGTTTACTGCTTGGTTCAAAGAAAACATGAAGTGTTTCAGAGATTCTAACTTCTAAAGAATTCTAACTCATGGATTAATATTTATTTATGGATCTGTAAGTGTTTTAATCCTTTTCTGCTGTTTTTTACTCAAGCTGTTCTGTTTTTACCTGTAAGATGGTCCAGCCAGTTGACTGACTATAATAAGGTCTAGGATTGTCTTTGGATCACAGGCCTGACAGCTGGTAAACATGAGCACTCTCCACCATTTTCAAATTTTATTTTTTTGGGCTATAGCACATATTTGAATTTACTAAAACTACTGACTTGCTTCTTTACACTCAGGCCTCCTTATTCTGCAAATTTTATTTTGACTCTAGATTCATTTTTCTTTAGTTTATTGTACTCAGTTCACATCAGTAAGTACAGATACAGAGACTCTTGAATCTCTAAGTCCTGCTTCCTCTCAGAACTAGTGTAGTATTATTCTGTTTCAGCCTCATAGAAACAATGCTGGATGAAAACTAATCCAATTGTTTTCATACTTAGGTCAGGAAAATCACATAGGCTGTAGAATCCCATTTTTTCTGGGATTATTAGAATTGTGTTATGAATGATATTGCTCTGTGTTGAATCATATATTATTTGTAATGTGCTTTTGATTGCCTTTGTATGACTAGATATGAGGTTGGTCTACTTTTATATATTTTGTTATTGTGAAGAGAAACAATAAAATTTGAAAGAAGCAATCATTCTCTATGGTATCTTTAATAAAATTTGATTTTTCCTCTGAGATCCTCAGGTAAAAATTACTATTCATGTATCATCTGGCTTGCTACAGCAAAAAAACCAAATCCAAAACAACTTCAGGTCATTATGGTCCATTGCTGAAACACTGGGATTTAATTTTGGCCCAAATAGTAATGGTTC
The DNA here is from genome assembly GCA_013400935.1 of Turnix velox. NCBI lineage: Eukaryota > Metazoa > Chordata > Aves > Charadriiformes > Turnicidae > Turnix > Turnix velox. The sequence continues at coordinate 905,858 of VZTY01026323.1, forward strand.
AATCCTCTGTAGAAAACAAGAAATGAGAGAGAGGTTTCACAGCTGTAGGTAGGGAGAATGCTTGAATTTTGGCCTACATATACTGTAGAGGTGAGCATCCCCTCATAGCAGGCAGTGACTCCATAACGAGCAGCCTTCAGAAAGGGATGACTTTGACTGCTTAGACCTACATATTAATTTGTGTTGTGCCTGTGTTCACTCTGATCACACATTCATATGGGCAAGAACAACCCCATGTATCAGTATAAGTTGGGGACCCACCTGTTATAAAGCAGTGTAGAAGAAAGGGACCTGGGGTCCTGTGTACAGTGAGATGACCATGAACCAGCAATGTGCTCTTGTGGTCAAGAAAGCCAATGGCATCCTGGGATGTATTAGAAGGGGCATGGTCAGTAGGTCAAGAGAGGTTCTCCTCACCCTCTACTCCTCCCTGGTATGACCACATCTGGAGTATTGTGTACAGTTCTGGGGCTCTCAGTTCAAGAAGACAGGGAATTGCCTGAGACCCTGCCACAGAGCCACAGAGATGAAGGGCATCTCACTTATGAGAAAAGGCTGAGGGACCTGGGTTTCTTTAGCTTGGAGAAGAAGAGACTGAGGGGTAACCTCATTAATGTCTATAAATATGTAAAGGGTGAGTGTCAAGAGGATGGAGCCAGGCTCTTCTCAGTGACCTCCATTGAGGCAGCTTGATCTGATCGGACAACAAGAGGTTCCACAGAAACATAAGAAAGAGATTTTTCACAGAGAAATGGCATAACGATTTGAAAATGTTGTCCAGAGATGTTGTGGAGTCTCCTTCTCTGGAGACATTCAAAACCTGCCTGGACACCTTCCAGTGTGACCTGATCTAGGTGTTCCTGCTCCTGCATGGGTATTGGACTAGATGATATCTTCTAGTCCCTTCCAATCCCTGATTCTGGGATTCTGTGATTTAGGCACCCAGACACATCTCTAACGTGAGCAAGGTGGGGTGCAAACCTGCTGCACTCTGGGGAGTGGAGATACAAGCAGGGTCAAGCAGCAGGCCTGTCCTGCCAAACATGGTGCTCACTGAGCACCTGGGGACTGTGGGTGTGGGAAAGAGAGCACGCTTTGGTGATGTTGGACTAATACTCATATCAATCCCAGGGGAGTTTACGTGGTTGTGCAGGATCTCTAGTGGCAATGCAGAGTACAACTCTCTCCCTAGTGTTCTGGTAGAGAGGAGGCTGCTGGGAGAAGTGTAGAAAGATGTATTTTTGGGGTAAATTTGGATTAGTTTCTCTGATTTACCGCTACTACCAGAAACTTATATTAGTTGATTCAGATTATTGGGCCTAGGGGTTTGGTTGACTGGTAGTGTCAGGGAGGAAAAAATAAATGCAGAAAGGTGTTGGAGTGTTGGTGAGGTGTGTGGAGTTCATCTGGGTTTGAGAACTGACTCTGCAAGTTAAGTACCTGAGCTGTAGAACAGGAAGGAAGAGGTAACGGTGTGCAAGTGGGATGGGGTGAGCAGGAATGCAGAGCTGCCCATGCACTCACAATGTAGAGCACCCTCAGGCTGCACAGGGAGATTCATAGGGCTTGGACACTAGTACCTGTGTTCCCACTGTTCATGGTGTCCTCAGCACAGAGATTGCTAGGACACAGTTCAGAGCTGGCATTGCCAGAAACCATGCCCATAAAGGGCCAAGACAGATGCTGGCACTCTCAATAGTGGAGCCCGGGGGCTATGGCTGGGCCACTGGGAGTGGCAATAAAAGTAGGTCTGAGCATGGCCCAGAAGAACAGGGTATAGCCTTTGATTTTTGAGTGTGCGTTTTTAATTTGAAATTCTCTTGTGGTGAATGAATGAAACATCTTCCATTTAACATGTAACCTAATGTCTGTGCAAATATTTTAACTCTTTAGTTTTATTAGACCTGAAAAGTTGAAATTTAGATGCAGGAACTCTATTTAAATGGTTCTTATTGCCTGTTCATGGTGTCTCTACAAGGCAGTGACATACACAAGGGTGCCAGTGTGGATGTGTCTTGTAATTTTTTCCCTGTCGAGTTAGTAGATGATTCAAGCATGATGTCATGGTAACAGGACAGAAATTGTGAACTTCCTTTACTTCACATCTCTACACCTTTCATCTTGCTAGGTCAGGTCCAGGCATTCTGGTTAGAGGCAGAAGCTGAGATGCTACCTTCAAGCTAACTTCATCAACTGAGTCACCACCTGGATTAAAAGGTTCTCAGCCCAGGCTCAGTTGAGGCAGCAACTGTGTGACAAGGGACAGACCATGCAAAGGACCAGTCACAGATTATACACAATCGTCCACAGAAGACGAAAAATTTTTTGATCTCGTGGAAAGTGAAGGGGATGTGGTAAAGCAAGAAATGGTGTCTGTGAAAGGATATTTGTTGTCTAACGGGGATTCATGAAATCTAGTGAGAGGGGGAAAAAATCCAACTGCCAAAGATGCTGGAGGACAGGATTAGTAGGAAATTTATCACCACTCTGTTGTCCCAAATTAACTCTGTGCTCCTTTTTCTCTTCAATAGCACCTCTGTTGTTTATAGGCAGGCTTTGATCTTGTGAGAAGGGAAGTATAGTCTGTTATGGTGTCTGGGGAAAAAAACTAATTTTCCCAGGAGTCTGGGTGGAGTTTTAGGATGTTTGTTAATTTCAACAGAAATTCCTAGGTATTTGCACTTTTTCATTGTTATTGCAAATGAACTGAACACATAAAGGCTGTGAGAAACACTGTGTCCCTTCAGACTCAATGGTAGAGAGAGGAAGTGTGAAGCTGGGAGCCACCTGGATCATGGAAAGCTGTGAAAATAACTTCGCTTTCTGGGGTATTTTACTCCACCCACCACTTGCATTCAGAGTTACTGTACAACTCACACACATCTGCATATTCTTCTGTTAATGGGCAAGCCCAGTAACTCANATTCGCTTTCTGGGGTATTTTAATCCACCACTTGCATTCAGAGTTACTGTACAACTCACACACATCTGCATATTCTTCTGTTAATGGGCAAGCCCAGTAACTCAGTGTTTCGATGTCTGTCTCACATTAAGTTCAATAAGGTTAAAAACTTGTCATTTTTTATTCCACCACTTTTAGGTCCAGACATATTGCGATGCTATGAAAGGAAATAATATAAGTAGGCGATGATGCTATTACACAGGTTTTCATTTACAAAGGAGGACTTTCTGAAATAGAGATAAGACAAGTCATATAGTTTAATAACACAGCACCTTCTCAACCTTTAGTGCATTATTCCAAAGAATTCAGAACCACTGCTGGTGGCTTATAGTGAAAGCAGAACAAAATCCATTTGTATTTAAAAAAAAAGAATATTTAGTCATGTTTTAGGGATACTTCAAGGAATATCATTCAGTCTTCTTGCAATATGATACTCAGTCGTAGATGACATGCCATTAAGAAAACCAGTGTTTACTCTCTATTATAGTTATAAAATGGAGTTTAAATTGTTGTTCAGACCAATCTATTATTATTGACAGAAGTCATAGGGCATGAGAAGTAGTTGTCTGGTGCCAGCAACACATCTTGACTCCAGTATGGTCCATAGAGACACCCCCTTTTTATAAAGAGAATATTTTGGCATGATATGAGATCAGGAGAGAGAGAATCAGATGGAAGAAATAAATTCCTTTTTCCTGGGCAAAAGGAGAAGTGTTTTGCAGGATGTTCAAAGTATCAGACCTTCATGCAATCACAATTGGCACAGTATAGACTCTGAACACCAGTTTTGACTATCAAGAGGACAAAGGAGGAACATAGGGATAGCTTGATTTTTCCAGGTCCAAAGAAGGAACATAGATGTCAGCAGCTCAGAAAATGATTCTGTTGATTTCCCTCCTGCTGTAGAAATTCTGTTCTCTCAAAGAAGTGTATGAGATAGAAGTGGCAAAGGGAGGATGAGAGAAATGAGTGAAAGCAGGAAACTGCAAAGGATTCCAAGTCAATCATAGAATCACAGAATCATAGAATAGTTTGGGTTGGAAGGGTCCCCAAAGATCATCAAGTTCCAACCCTTGTGTCATAAGCAGGGACACCTCCCACTAGATCAGGCTGCTCAGTGCCATGTCCAGCCATGATCCAATGCTTTGGATCTTCTCAGGAAACAGAGTTTGATGCCTACCTTCACCTTAATGGTGGTTACAGGACCCACTTGCTTCTCTGGGCATTCAAATATTTTAAGCTATTAGACTTAGGCTATGTTACTTAGGCTATTTTAAGGAGATATTGCAGTGGACAATATGGTGGAGTTAACAGATTGTTTAGCCCTTCATGTTAAAGGGTGAAAGATGGATAATCAGTTGCATTTGGAGAAAATTTAATAGTCTTCTGATTTGCTGTCATGAGAAATTGATCTGCAACAAGCTATTTGTGTCTCTGTGCAGGGATGTGGTTCTTTGACATCAGTAATCAGTACTTTCCTGGTAACTGAGAACAGTAGCACAGGTAGCATCATGGTCTCTGTATGGCTCAGCTATTGAAGGAGATGAGTGGATTATCTTTCAGAAGGAAGGGAGAAATATGCAGGACACTGCCTACTCAGACTGAGGTAGTCACAGTAAATTAGGCCATGCTGTGTTTTTTGAGGCCATTTCAATAGAAACTAAATTAATATCACTGCTAGCTATTCCATTAAGTTCAATTAAATTTAAAACTGTTCTTTGTGAAACACGTTTAAGGACTTCCTAGCTAAAAAGATGATAGTGACATCAAGGCTGACATAAAGGCTTTGTCATCACAAATACATCTAGCTCTTAACTCTCAGCATATG
>VZTY01026323.1:911041-1052845 GCA_013400935.1 Turnix velox
CCACCACTTGCATTCAGAGTTACTGTACAACTCACACACATCTGCATATTCTTCTGTTAATGGGCAAGCCCAGTAACTCAGTGTTTCGATGTCTGTCTCACATTAGGTTCAATAAGGTTAAAAACTTGTCATTTTTTATTCCACCACTTTTAGGTCCAGACATATTGCGATGCTATGAAAGGAAATAATATAAGTAGGCGATGATGCTATTACACAGGTTTTCATTTACAAAGGAGGACTTTCTGAAATAGAGATAAGACAAGTCATATAGTTTAATAACACAGCACCTTCTCAACCTTTAGTGCATTATTCCAAAGAATTCAGAACCACTGCTGGTGGTTTATAGTGAAAGCAGAACAAAATCCATTTGTATTTAAAAAAAAAGAATATTTAGTCATGTTTTAGGGATACTTCAAGGAATATCATTCAGTCTTCTTGCAATATGATACTCAGTCGTAGATGACATGCCATTAAGAAAACCAGTGTTTACTCTCTATTATAGTTATAAAATGGAGTTTAAATTGTTGTTCAGACCAATCTATTATTATTGACAGAAGTCATAGGGCATGAGAAGTAGTTGTCTGGTGCCAGCAACACATCTTGACTCCAGTATGGTCCATAGAGACACCCCCTTTTTATAAAGAGAATATTTTGGCATGATATGAGATCAGGAGAGAGAGAATCAGATGGAAGAAATAAATTCCTTTTTCCTGGGCAAAAGGAGAAGTGTTTTGCAGGATGTTCAAAGTATCAGACCTTCATGCAATCACAATTGGCACAGTATAGACTCTGAACACCAGTTTTGACTATCAAGAGGACAAAGGAGGAACATAGGGATAGCTTGATTTTTCCAGGTCCAAAGAAGGAACATAGATGTCAGCAGCTCAGAAAATGATTCTGTTGATTTCCCTCCTGCTGTAGAAATTCTGTTCTCTCAAAGAAGTGTATGAGATAGAAGTGGCAAAGGGAGGATGAGAGAAATGAGTGAAAGCAGGAAACTGCAAAGGATTCCAAGTCAATCATAGAATCACAGAATCATAGAATAGTTTGGGTTGGAAGGGTCCCCAAAGATCATCAAGTTCCAACCCTTGTGTCATAAGCAGGGACACCTCCCACTAGATCAGGCTGCTCAGTGCCATGTCCAGCCATGATCCAATGCTTTGGATCTTCTCAGGAAACAGAGTTTGATGCCTACCTTCACCTTAATGGTGGTTACAGGACCCACTTGCTTCTCTGGGCATTCAAATATTTTAAGCTATTAGACTTAGGCTATGTTACTTAGGCTATTTTAAGGAGATATTGCAGTGGACAATATGGTGAAGTTAACAGATTGTTCAGCCCTTAATGTTAAAGGAAAATTTCATGATGGTGAGAGATGGATAATCAGTTGCATTTGGAGAAAATTTAATAGTCTTCTGATTTGCTGTCATGAGAAATTGATCTGCAACAAGCTATTTGTGTCTCTGTGCAGGGATGTGGTTCTTTGACATCAGTAATCAGTACTTTCCTGGTAACTGAGAACAGCAGCACAGGTAGCATCATGGTCTCTGTATGGCTCAGCTATTGAAGGAGATGAGTGGATTATCTTTCAGAAGGAAGTGAGAAATATGCAGGACACTACCTACTCAGACTGAGGTAGTCACAGTAAATTAGGCCATGCTGTGTTTTTTGAGGCCATTTCAATAGAAACTAAATTAATATCACTGCTAGCTATTCCATTAAGTTCAATTAAATTTAAAACTGTTCTTTGTGAAACACGTTTAAGGACTTCCTAACTAAAAAGATGATAGTGACATCAAGGCTGACATAAAGGCTTTGTCATCACAAATACATCTAGCTCTTAACTCTCAGCATATGTTCTTTCTTAAATCTTGCTTCCTTAGGCAAAAATAATTTCAACTATAGTTTGTTTTGCTGCTTTCTTAATTTCTATTTTTACATAGGAAAGACATTAAATTCCAAAATGGCAGTGCATAGTAGATGCAATCAAAGAACGTTGGTTAAGATTATATCTGTTGTGGAGAATTGTGTTAATACTATTATTTTGAACAACTCAAACATTATTTTGAGCACTATTCATGCTCAGAGATCAGTTACTCCAGAATTATAGGGGGTATTGAAGATGTTAACATTTTTTTTACTGAAATAGACTACCTTAATTCAACATCTTGGAGCCTAGGGAACACACAGGAGATGGGGCAGATTTCACTGAAGTCTGTATTTAGCATTCATACCATGGAACTGAAGTTTGTTCTTCCCTGCTGTAGGGAAGAACATGCCACACCATTGACTTTCTTCAGTTAGGGCTCTGTCATCTCTCCTTTTTGACCTATTTAAGCCAGTGGTGTCTTTCTTGGAGCCCAGAGCTTTTCTCTGAATCTCTCACACTGCAGGTATGAGCCTTGACAAACAGGCTGCCGTGGAGAATGAGCAGGAGACTGATTGTTTTCACTGTAAATTCCAGGTAGGCACTGCAAAAATCTTACCAAGGAAGCTGGCATGTGTGCTACTGCTGAAATTGGCTGTTTTTGACAAATACACACTTTCTAACAAAATGGAAAATTCCATGCCTGTCCTGTATTTGTAGAGATGCCATTTAAGTGCATTTTGCTTAAGCAGACAGAGCAGTAGTGCCCAGCACTTCAAGAAAATGAAAAGGATTAAAAAGAAAAACTCCAAAAAAAAAAAGAAAAGAAAACAAAAATGAATGCAGTTACAGCATTCATAATACTCAGATGAGAGCATTGTGGTCAACTAGTAAGACAAGGTGACAAGTCACACCTCTGTGACTTGTCACCAGTTCATGCTTGCTTCTGATGACTAAAATTATACAGCCTTGGTCTGTTTCCACATTTATTTGTCAGGGGTTGCTTTGTAACTGTTTTATGACCAGATCCTTAGATCCTTCTGCACCAGGCAGGCAGATCTTTCTGCACTCCCTCTTTGATTTCCCAGTTTTGTAATTTCTGATTCAATTTTATAGCTTTGCTTCTCTGCCCCTCAAAGGTTACCTGCTTGGGTTGGGGGGCACCTGTGCACTGACACCTACAGACTAGTTTTATGCCAAAGGAACATATGAGGGAAAACAGTTCCACAGAGCAATCATAAACTTTCTCTTCCATACTCTGTCTCCAGTGCATTTTTCACTTCTCCTGCCTGACTCCACTGTTCTAACTTGCAAATGATCTTCATGGAAAAAAAACACAGCATAAAATGCAAATAATCAAAGGAATGTTTAATTTGGAAACAAATAAGAATGGACAGTCAGGTAAAAGACACCTTATTTATTTTCTTGGAAGAACAAGGATATTCAATCATATTTAAAGCAGTGTAGTGTAAATCTTACCAAAGGGAAATGATTTTATATTATGCAGAAGCACTAGTGCACAGCCACAGGATTTAAGTAAAGCCAAGGTCAACAGGAATAATAAGAGGAATTCAACATTTATATGAGTAATAGGACCAAAAAATTATATCTGATGGGAATTTGTGTTTTGTTAGAGAAACATTAAAACAGCATGCTTTTAAAAATCATCCAGGTGAATTATTAAATTCAACTTAGAGACGGAAAGAACTGGAGGAAAGACTAATATATCAAGGGGAAGGGGGAAGTGATCTAATTATCTTCCAATGTCTGAGCCCATAAGTAAGGACAGGACAGAGCTCCAGACTTCTCACATCTGCCTGGTCCATATGTGCCAACCAAGGAGCTGCCACCAGCTGTGTGGGCATTCAATGCTGTCACATGGCCCATGCAGACGACTTCAGTCCCTCACGGTCACTCTTACCACAGCTGGTTAAGTGGGAGAAATCTCTACCACCAGATTGGAGAGCTTGGGATTTGGGGTCATTTTACCAGATTTGTCACATCTTAGTAACAAGAAATTTCAACAAAAGCTCCAACAGTGTTGCTTTCTGTAGCATCTTACAGAGCTGTTTCACTTAAATTCTTAAACCATGTTAATTCTTGTATTTTATTTGTTCTCCGTGTAAATAGATTGGCAAGACTTAGCTGCCTAATGAGGTAGAATCCCTTCATCATAAATCTTTGGATGCTTCTACTGTCTGGAAAAAAGGATTTTGTGAGGAAGTATTTAATTCTTAATTTATTTTTATCTCTATCTTAATAAAATAAGGAAAGCATGGAAGTAGTTTAAAGGTATATACTTAACTTCATTTTGTGTAAGTAAATGAGTTATTTTCTTGTAAATTATACTTACCAAACAGAAAAATTGAGTATTATGTAATAGCAAAATCAAGATGAACAGTAGCCTAATTCTGAATATACCTAAGTATGCATTTCTGAATGTTAAGCTGAATGCATTTGTTCTACATTTTAATTACAAATTTTGTACTGAAGCCTTATGGGCTGCAAAGTTTAGCAATCACTCCCACCAAACTGAAATTTCACATTAGTAAAAAAGTTAAAAGCTTAAAATAAAGCCAGGCTGTTTTTATTCTGTATCCTTTAAAGAAACTTTTGTGCATACATTAACGAAGCAGAAAAGTGCCATCAACACAGCAATCATCGTGAGTTCTGGGTGTGTAACAGGAAGGAAAATAGAAATATTTGCCCACCCTGATGCTAAAAATAGAGAGTAATTATCACCTGAAGCAAGTGCACTTCTGACCTAAGCATACATACACGCAATCCATTTTCAACTCTGCTTTTTTATAATAAACAGATGAATTTTTCCTCAAGTGCAGACTTTCATAGCAAATTCTAGAGGCTTTGCTGAGGAAGGGAAAACCACCCTACAGCAGGGTATTTGAGGTTGAAAGGGGCCACTGCAGGTCACCTGGTCTAATCCCCTTGCTCAATTATGACCACCTAGAGCCAGTTGCCCTGGACTGTGTCCAGCCATGTTTCAAATATCTCCAGGAATGGAGTATCCACCACCTCTGTGGGTAACCTGCCCAGGGCTTAGCCACCCCAACTGTAAAAAAAAGCAAACCTCCTGTGTTTCAGTTTGTACATCCTGCTCATTGGGACATTCTGGCTGGTATTTGCTATTGTGAAGACCTTGAGTAATCTCAACTACTAGTGGAAGGTAATTTCTGGTGTTTGATACACCGTAGGGTGTTATCAAGCTTTTCTGATTTCCCAAGTGGATGCTAAACCTTCAGAAAAACAGAATTCATATAATAAATTAGTAGGTATATAGTCAATATATATTCTGTTTGTGTATTTTTTGGGAAAGAAGATGAAAGCTGCTGCTTTCTTCCTTCTGATTAGATTCTGCTTCATTTGATCAGCGTGTCACTTCTGCTTTCTTCCAAATTTTCCTTCTCAGGGTTCTGTTGTGGTTTTCATCACTAAGCATACAGGTCACCAACAGCCCCTTTAGGAACAGCTCTTTCATGACCAAGATCCAGGGTTACTAACATGTATGACATGCCTTAAGAGAGCCAAGACACAACATACTATGCCAAATTGCCCCTTTAATGATACTATTTTCTACTTTATTCTACTTACTCCTTCACCATTGCCTATTCCTCTTCCTGAATGCCCCACTTCCCTCTGACTTCTATACCTTCTCAGACATTTTATAAACAGAGATTATCTAGCCATGTAGCTGCTGCTCACATGAAGAGTTGGATGAACAGCCTGCTCTCACACTGCTTCTCTGTGTCTATGAAGCGATTGAGGTTCCAGCCTAGAAATACAGATCTTGCTATTTCCTTACACTGAGGAGAGGATGAGTGGGAGAGTTAAAAAAGAGGATTTGCTATGCTTGTTCATAGGCACTGGGGGAGAGATGAAAGCCTGGACCCTAATCACAGTTGTGCCAGAATCAAAAATTGGCTCAGATCCATGATACAGGGCTATGTTTAACTCTCTTTAGTGTGTTGGCTCTTCTGCAGGCTTTCCTCATTACACCATTCTTCACTATCTATCCCAGTCATTTTTAATTCAGAGCCATAGGAATAGGCTGTTAAAGCAGAAACATCAGCAATTATTAAGAAATGAATAGAGAGCCCTTTCCAGAAAGGGCTGAAAAACTAATTTCCTCCTTGTATGTTCTTTCCAGAATTTCCACAGAAGTCACAATTATTCATTTGTGCCATAAAAAAGAACTACACTTTTGAGTAACACACAATCTTATACAATGTCAAATAAAAACTGCTTTCGCCATTTGATGAGCTTGAATCAATTAATATTTGTCTGAAAAAAAGTCATGGATAACCCAGGTGAAAAAAAGCCAAATGAGTATGCCTGTCTTTGTGCTGTTTTGAAAGTAATCACTTCAATACCCGCTTGTTGCTCTTGCTTAGTAAAAAAAGCTCTTTTTAATAACTTCTGCCAACTCAAAAGTTTGGCTTCTCTTCTGAAGAGATGCAGGAGCGAAGGCAAAATCCTTCTTGCTTTGCAACACTAGGCCCTGTTTGTTTTGGATGTGATGATTAGTGTGTTTGATTTGCTAATCTGGCTTTATTAAGGGGCTGTACAGAGCTATCCCACAATGAACAGCCTGCGAGGCAGAGAAAGACAGGGAGGCGCCAGGGCAGAAAGAGGGACAAGGGACTTATACAAGTTCAGTCTACCATAATGTAACAAAATGGGGCATTTTTAATAAGACAGATCTAAGCCAAGGGGAAAATGAGATTCATTTTGTTCCCTGCCATCGTCTCAGGCAGAAGATGGAAGCAACCAGTTGGAGAGGCTACTGCACTCAGAAACTTAGAGATATTCCAGTCCCTGTTTTCTCTAGTCCTTCTTCATTGGAGGCAGTTTTAGGCCATTACTTTTTCTCCTTTTTATGCAGGGGAATTAAGTGTTTCTGTTCCTGCCCCACAAAGTTTTTGCAACAGTGCCAACTAAAGGACATTTTTTCTTCATCGATTTAATCTCAGAAAATCTCTCTGCAATATGTTTATACACAAAGATAACAATTATTTTCTGTCCTCCAGCCTTTTAAGAAGTCATATCTTACCATTTGTTTTATAACTCTAAACACATGATTTAATTATATCTGAGGACTGAAACACATTTTTCCCCCGATTATGGAGGATATACAACTTTTGTGTCAACTGAAACCATTCCACTTACTGCAGTCAAGTGGGGTTGACATCCATGTTAGCTCAGCTCTTTTATGCTTAAAAATAAAAGCAGAACTATGAAAATATTTTTTCTTTCTTTTATAATGTGAAATGCTTTAAGTTGAACATATTACAGTTGGTTTTGTTTGGTTTAGGGGGGGGGAGATGGAATTGCCTGCTTGACTTAAAATAAACTTGGTTTAACCCCTGCCTTTGAATTTGAGAGTGCTTTCAAAATTTCCCATGTGAATGGTCTAAAGCCTTTGACTTCCTCAGCTGGGGTTCCCTCGGCCCTTCTTGACAGGATGAGGGGAAGTTTCACATAGGATGAAATGCTCCAGTCCCTCTGGGCTCTGCCTGTCCGAGGCTGCAGCAGGATCTGCAAGGAAGGTAGCATTGTGGCCAAGGAAGAGGCAAAGAGAAATAGAGCCAAAGCTTGTTTTCTTGCCATATTCAAACAAACCACAGTGCCAGATCTGTCTGAGCTCAAAGGCATTGGACAGAGTAGTTGACAGTGACAATATGAAATAGTTTGTTTCTCCTCTTTGTAGGGTATTGGTATTATTTTAATAATGCATTTGAAATGAAACCAAATAGTTCTCCTAAGGTAATGATAGAAAAGAACCCGTGGACTTAATCTGAGTTTATTTTGTTTTTCTCTCCTTTTGCCATCAGCAAACAGGCGCTAACCGGTTCCCTTGAGTCTCTTGCTATTTCCTGTAGCCTTCGTAATATGAGTCCCCAGATTGCTACTCATAGTGGTCACCCTTTTTATCTTCTCTATCTGGAAATGCATCTCCAGGAACTAGGTATCTCATTTTCTACTTTCCCATATTGTCTGTGGCCCCTTTCCACTGGTGGAGTTGTAGCAGTGTGGAGTGAAAGGTTCGTCTGGGTTAAGCTGCAGATACCCATCATTTTCTTTTGCTTCCAGTAAATAAAATGAAACTCCAAATCAAGATACGCAGCTGTACAACACCAGACCAAGAAAGATCTGAACCAGTAATCTACTGAGAAATTCAATTTCTCTTCATGGAGAAATTCACAAGAAAAGAGAAACATAAACAGTGTTCACAGAAGAGACCAGACTGAAACCAGAGACATGAGTGTAGCCCAGAAAGTCTCTGGGCAATCAGATGCCAGTCTCTGTGGACTCAAAATTTCCCTCCATGCAACCAGTAAGCGCTTGCCTGGGAGGAAGAAGTGAAAAGCCAGTGGATCTGAAATCTGAGCTTCCACAAGAATCTCTCTGTTGGTGCCCAGCATTGTATTTGGGGGATTAAAATGGCTGCAAGATGTGACGTCGAGTGGCCAGGCTGGCTCCCAGAGGCTGCAGCTCTTCCTTGAGTAATCCCATATGGTATAGCTGTATTCAGCTATAGTTGTATTAATTTCTCCTTAGCCCATCTTTCCAGAAGCAAGATTTTCTTACTCTGAATAAACACTAAAATAGCATTTATAATGCTCTGTCTGAAGAAGACTGTGGCTGTCATACTGAAAGTATTTCCTTTTGCAGCAATGTCTATCTCTGCTGGCTGTGGCACAGACTGGTTCTAGTTTACTTGCTGTGGCAATTTAAATTTTCACTAGCTCTTTTCTTTGAAGCACTTAGAAATCCAGCTGAAACAAATAAACCTTGGACATGTGAAGAATACCAGTCAGAATGCTTAAATCATACTTAAAAAGAATACAGTAAGACATGTTATCTCTCATACTTAACATGGGGTTGAAGATTCCCTTATACTTTTTGGCTTGAGTTGTTCAACTGAAGTCATAAGTGATGCACAGAATAAACCAGATGCCCTCCTGCAAATAGACAGTCTAAAGTGTCCATTATAAAGAGATGTTTCCTCATTCTTTTGGGGTTTTACTCAGAGAAAGATGGATTACCTAGTTTCAAAGACTGGTTTTCAAAGAGAGGAAGGAAAGGAAGACTTTCTCTATGGCTTGGGTTAAGAACAGAGCTAGATGCCCCACAAATTAAATTGCAAGGTTGGATTTGTATATTTTTGGCCCAACAGAGAATCTAAATTAAAATGCACACATAAGCTAAACTTCTGTAAGACAAATGAGTCTAAACTCACCCTTCTTACAGTATATCTTCAATCACAAGGAAAAAGTTGATCAGGAGAAAAATTGTCTTTTCCTCGCTCTCCCTGCCTGAGTAATGCAAGTGTCCTACTTCTTTGTATCAGAGCTCAGTATTGAGCCATCGGTATCAGTGAGTCAGCATCCTTTCCCACAAGATTCAGAGCTTGGGATTTTTCAGGGAAACACTGCCAGCTTGTTATGCCTCAATGGGAATTTTTTTGGAAAACACCTTACATTTGGAACATAAAAAAACTGCCACTGAGCATTATGTAGATGACGACCAAGGACCCATTATCTTCCCAAAGTATATCTTACCAAGAAGGTAGTAAACTTCTCAGGAGGTGGGGAAATTACTCTGAGCCTCCCTCCAGTTGGCAAGAGGTTCCCTCCAGGCATCTCTGAATTGAACATTAACTTACTCTGAAGCTAATGTGAATAATATCTCCAGGGCTGAATTTGAAATCCAGTGGTTTCTTACAAGAGAGGAACTCAGGTGGCTATTAAAGAATTGTAGAAATTTTTCTTATTATTTTGATGATTGTAATTATTTTAATTTACTGTTTAATTAGTAACTCTGGAAGTATACATTTATTTCTACAGTTAAACTTTTGATATGAATGGAATCTCTAGGGAATGAGAGCTTGCCCAGGAAACTGCTGATTAAGTACTTCCCAGGGTGAATGGGCTTGTAGGTATTTTAGCCTTAAGCAAGGCTAACCAGGCAACGGCACTGATGCTTTTTTTGTGCATGCCAGATTTATAGTTGCTACGGAAAAACTGGAGCATGTGTCTTATAATACCTGCACCATGGGAGCAATGATGATTCTTCACAGGACTGTATTTTCCTTGCTTAAGGCTTTTCCTAGTCATTACCCTTCATATAACCCAGGCTTTTTGGTTGCTGGAATTCTTTTATTCTGCATGCTGTGGTTGTAAGAGTTTGTCCCCTACCCTTCAGGACTGCATTGTGGGATGCCGCAGCAACCACCCTCTTTCCGTGGTGGCAGAGGGAGCATGGAGATTTGTGTGAGACTGAGGTGTGATTTCTGCACTTCCATAGCAGACTAAATACGGGGTAGCACAGAGCAACAGCAGCTGCTGCACTGTCCTTGGTCACCACTGATGGAGCCTTTGCACTAACTAAATGTTTTTAGTAGGGTCAGCTATTTAGAGTGGGATGGCTCTAGGGTTAATGGTGTTCCTTGTAGTCTTGGTTTGTGCTTCACAGGTTTTCTGTATGATGACAGGAGGAGGACAGTGTGGCTGGATGGGAGAGGAGGAAAATGCAGGGTAATGGCAGAGCCGTTTACTCTGCCAAAGGGGAGGAAGGAATTGCATCAATAACCCATGAACTGCAAGAAAGCAGAAACAGCAATAATAGGGTCATTGTGTGATCCCAACAGTTATAACCATTGTGTCCCATTACAAGGGACCAAGGAGGATGGGATATCAGATCTCTGTGTGTTTCCCCCAGCGTTGTTCTTTTTGAAATGCTTCTCTTTGTGTGCTCTACAATTAGTTTAATTGAAGGGAGCCCTAAATTAACAGTACCTGACTTGCCGTTTGAATTTGCATTGCTGTACAGAGTGGTTTTGTTCCTCAGGCAGAACTCCTGCAGTTATACCTCAAGCCTTATTACACTTGGGCCTCATTAGAGACTCCCAGTGCTGCGTGCTCAGTCCCTCAGATAACTCCCTGCAGATCATGCTGGTATCAGTTTGATGTCCCACATTACTGCAGGGAAAGATTCTTCTAAGAACATTCTGGAGTTATTCTGAGGATTAGTCTGGTTAAAATAAAATGAGGGTTTTTTTCTTTTCTTTCATCTTTTAAAGAAAAAGAGCATGTTGCTAGGCCTTAAAATACTTCCAAATTTGTGCAGATGGGTAAAATAGAGCATTTGCCCCACACTCCATTGAAAATTATTAATAAAAATTGAATATACAGGATAGTTTCAGATTTACTGTTGTACTAGGGTTGCAACATTCAGGTACAGAATCAACTGTTTAATCTGGCTGATAAATGAATCCACCCCTCCTTGTTGAGCGAACGATATCTTTCCTGCCTCTGAAGAGCTGCTGACTGCCTGGGTTCTCTGGGGTAAGATTTCTGCTTCTGTTTTTCCATTGACTTCTGCAGAGTCATCCTGATTTGTGCAGACACAGGCTGGGGGGGAGACCAGGCCTTTGGCCTTTGGTGGCACTCAGGAAGTGATGAGTGCACATAGCCCCAAGCACTGACTGACCCTGACCAGGCTCACTCTGCACTCACCAGCCCCATGGCTTGAGTCCATCCTTAGGCTACAGGGCTAGAATGTCATGCTCTCACTAAGGGGTCAGTGTCCATGGCCCTCCATCTTCCTTCTTGGAGGCTGAGTCACTGCAGTGGTGGTACATGCCCAAGTGATGGGTTATGTGGAGTGGGACATCACTTTTGTCCCTGTAGGTTCTTCTTTCTAAGCCTATTTGATACAAATGCATCTTATACCTGCTCCTTTTTCTAAGCCCATTTAATGCATTTCCATTTCTTTACAATATTGAACGAGCACTTGACCACTGGTGTGCTCCTGTTCCATGCTGGAGGCTGGTGCATCCTGTCATGTCTCCAGGATGATTCGGGGCCTCTTCCCAGCAGCCAGAGGGTAGGAGGCATTGAGGCTGGGGAAAAGGGAGTCCATCACTGCTGCTACCTCCCTTCCTCTCTACACTACTGAACAAGGTGGTGTGGGAACCAGTAGTTCTGCATTTAAAGGAATAACTTGTGTGCATAGTATTGCAAAGAACTGGCCTATGAGATCATGGTTCACTGAGCCATTTAAGCCAGTGATGGAATGGGAAGAAGGACCCAGTTTCAGCACACAGCCCTTTGTGAGCCTGTGGTGGGTCTGAGCATCCTTGAGCTGAGTGTCAAGCCTCTGAGCCCTTGCAGAGTACAGATAGCATCTGGGAGCATCACTGGGTCACCACTTCCACAACTGGGTATTGAGCTGCCTATTGCTTGACTGGGAGCATCCTCTGTCAACACCAAATTATGCAAAAACTGCTATGTGGTCTTGGTCATTAGCTGCCAAAGAAATCTCTTTTTAAAGGAGATTTGTTTTCTGAGTACTTAGTTTTGGTGATTATTTCAAGGGAGAAAGAATGAATTTGAGGCACGAAGTGTAGTTTTCCTGCATTGTTCTTCTGGCTTCTTGAGGTTTTTGCATGGCAGTTTTCTTAAAATTTTCAAAACACTTCTCAAGAGAAGTAACTACTCATTCCTCATATCCCTGAGCTGGCTCCCAACCCACGCGGCATAAAACCAAGTTGCTCTTCTCTACCTCCATGAGACGGGAATAGCCCGGTTTCCCGCTGGCTTCACTGGCCTGCCAGACACTTTCAGCTTATTTTGTTGCAATCCCAAACACACACCCTTCTTCAGACATTGACACATCTCCCTATTGTGGGCACCCTTCCCGAAAACATGGGTCTGTGTTCATCTTCCCTACCTCCAGCCAAGAGAGCCTCCTGCAAACCCTTCTGGTAATTTGGCACCTTAATCTTTGATGTCCCTCCCCTTCAAAGAACACAAGGATATGATCCATCTTTTACTGACAGTAAGTTTCTGTTGCATTATGCAGGATTAATCATCGTTAGGATGTATCATTTCACACATCTTAGATGCCTCAGGCAGAGATGGAGCACAATACCAATATCACACCAGAGATACTATCAACAGACAGAATTCTTGTTACGTATGTTGACAAACTTCTGTGCATCTAGCATGATATATGTCCATGTTACCAGAAAGTTTATTTATTTATTTAATAGTGGGTGAAGACTCCTTTCTAGATGAGGAAAAAAAGGAGAAAAATGTTCTTCAGAAAGTTCTGTCTTCACCATTATTGAGCCACACCCTGTCCTCTTTATGTAAGAAATATTGCCAAAGCCACAATCTTTCATCATGTGGTTCCTTTTAAAGAACCTCCTAGGTACTAAAGGTCAGGATGATTTTAAAAAAATAACCTGCTAGTATGAAAGAACTTTTTTTAAATGCAAGAAGACAAACAGAGGAATCCTACGCAAACTTACCATAAATACAAGGGGTGAGGATGATGATGAGTGGAATAAACTACGAACATGTTGCATTCACCTGCTTTGTCTCAAGTTTTGTTCATTTCAAAACTCCAGTATAAAAAAATTACTGAATTAATTGAAATTCTGAGTCCATTCTCATAACCCTTTTCCATAGATTTGTCCTTCAGCTCTACTGGGAGTAGTCACACAAGGGCTGCAGCCGTAACTTTGTAGGTATTTTTATCCAGTCTCACTGCTGAGCTTATTGTCAATATTGGTTCTACCATTTAGTTAAGGTGAAGGAAGAAAAATGAAACATTCTTTTTTGTTTTTTTGGTTTTTTCCTCAGTTTTATTTTTACTTCTCTTCCTTATTTCAACAAAGAAATATTTTGGAGGCTGAGTATTTCCTATATTTGACATTTCACTCAGCAGGAATTCCTGGTTATTTTTTTGATAAATCTTTGTTTATTTAGGAGACACACTTTTCAATTACTTTAAGGCTAAAAATCTGGGCACTTCAAAAACAATTCACAAGCCAAACAGACACCTCTGCCTTGGAGATGGCAATGTGGAACTGTACCAGGAGGGGAAGAATGAGTGTCTGTGAGTGATGAGGAGTTTTGTTGAATGGAATTCATCTCCACAGCTTGTGGAAACCCCAGGGCAAGTTGTATTCAAAATGTACAGTGTGTAACGTTCAGTTACAGGTATGTGCACACTCCTAACCAATTCTTTGAATCTTCATTATCCAGCGCTCTAAACATTTAAAAACCTATTTAATAATAGGCTTTATTTCAGAAGGTTCAATACATAGCAGACTATTTTATTGATCATTAAGTTTCTACAAGAGCATTCATGAGACATGGTCAAGTACCGGGCTTCTATAGTGCTTGGTTATGTGCAAAGCATAAAAAAAAAGATTATTAAAGAGCTCAATATCTGTTTTCTTCTTTAATTTCTCTCCTATCCAAAATATAGTGTATTTTCTGGGACTAGAGAGACAACCTTGCTGGAGGACAAGTGCATGTAAAAAAAAATCTACAAAACAGCTTTGTAGAACATTTTGAAATCGTAAGGCTCTGCTTTAAACCTATGGTATGTTTTGGTGGCTGAGGGTTATTTCCATATTTTGAGAGCATGGCGGGGCAGATGACAGCTGAAGAACCTGCCTCATAGTCAATCTCACCACTTCCTTCAAATATTCCTGAAACCATGTTTCCTTTTTCTCAGCAAAGGAGAAGCCGACACGGTAGGACAACCCATGTCAGGGGCAGCTGAGGCCACAGAGGCAGAGGAGGCAGCAGCAACACTACTCTGCTCCCTGATCCTCTCCCCCTTTTCATCCCAAGGTAGGGGCAGCTTTGTTGCTAAGTGGGGGGGAGCCAAAATGGTTGCCCTTCCCTGACTGATCTACAGCCAGGCTAAGAGGAGGGCAGGCACTGGTACCCCATCAAGTCCCCTGAGCACAGCATCCCACTTTGTGTAACCCTCAAGAGCCATCTCAGGCTGGTCGTCCCCAGTCCTTGTGCCTCCCTCCTTCTCCCCAGCAGCAGCATTTCCTCTGTGCCTCGGACATGGGGACCACTCTCCCACCTGCTGCCTGCTACATAACTCCTCTTTCCTCCTGCAGCCTTCCTTGAAAAACAAACCTCCACCCCCAAACCCACATTTTTTCCGAGCAGCCCTCCCACTTTCTGTTTGCCTCACCCTCTCCCTCATTATCCTGGGTCTCACTTTTGTTTGTCTTGGCTATTTTGGGCTAGAGGCTCTTTGGGGAAGGGAATATGGTTTAAGTGTCGCCTCCTCAGGATGTGAAGTGTTTGATTCCTTCCACACGAGAGAATTGATAAATGAAGCATAAACTGGCTGAGAAGTGTCTACCTGAGCGTGGGCACTTGGTTAACTGAATCAGCTTTGAAAGGTATAATTCACTGAACAGGTGTAACTTTATGTTTAGGAAAAAAATCAATAATGCTGCTCTAAAAGGCACAAGTAGCTGTTTAATTCTGAAGTTCCCCAGGACAACCTGTTCTCTACTGTATATTCACATATTCATACAGTAGCATAAACTGTACTCGGTATCTCCAAACACCTCATTAAGTATTGTCATTCATGAAGGACCACTAACACTCATAATTAGTTGGAATATGGAAGCATAAATGTGTAAATTAAAATCAGTGTCATGTACTGAGAAGCAATAGTCTTTCTCCCTAGCCAATAGCTCTGTTAAAGTGATTCCAATACATATTTTAACTATATTACTTCTTGATACTATAGGGGTGCTACCAATTGCTAAATTGTTGTATTAAATAGAGATAATGCAGAAAGGATTAGGATGAAAATGTCTTTAAGAGGTGTGTGGGATACTTCTTTTCACTATTTGTAAGATGAATACTTTCATTCCAATACCTCCAACACACCAAACTTCCTGGCAGAGCCATGGAAACATCTGGTCTTTATTTTGCAGATTTGAGACTGCTGTTATAATCTTTTGAACCTTTTAATTATACGTAAAACCAGTTTCTCTTGTAAAAGTATGTAAGTAACTTCAAATGAATCAACACAAAGCAAGGAATTTTTTGAGTGTGTTCCACACCATTTCTCAGGTACATTGATAAAGGAGATGCTAATATATAGGATGTGAAATATAAAAGGGAGTTCATTCCTTGTGATAAAAAAATCGATGTGAGAATTTGGTGGAAAATGAAGCCTGAGTACTTTAAAGCAGTATGTCCCACTTGTACTCTCTGTTAGGTGAAAACTTCGGATGAGCACCTATAGTGTCTGCCAGGAATCCTTTTCTCATTCCTTACTTAAGATACTCTCATCCATAATAGAGGAGTATTTGTCATATGTGGCCATATGCTGATGGCTTTTCTGCCCTTTACAAAACAGAAAAGAATATGTTGAATATTCAAGTTCTGTTCATCTGATGTAAAATCAAAAGCCAAGAGCAGAGTCTTTCCCTCTCTGCAGCCACTGAAGCCTTTGGCGTGCAGTGAATGATTACTGGTCCATAAAATTACATGAGCTTCTGATAACAACACTGTTGCACTGTCTTGCATCCCCTTTTTGGGGGGACCTTGTCTTTGCAGGTGACCCACTCTGTATCTGAGACCAATGGTAAATTATCTTTATTTTTGTTTTATGTGACCTCTCTGTACTCCCTTAATTTAAACATAGTGGCAGTACATGAGGCTTTCCAAGTCTGGCAGGGTCATACATCATCTTCCCTCCATGAAATTACAAGATGTGGTTAGGGCAAAGGTTGTGAGCTCTCCAAGAATGATGCCAGGCTAAAAGTGATACTGGGCCAAATGCGTCTGTGTTATGATCAGTTGTATCATGATCTCCTGGGCCCTCTGAACTAGAGTCTTTAGTACATTTAACCTGTTTTTACAGATGTACAGTGGCCATGAAAATCCAGTGCTGGTCAATATTTTCTCCTAGACCAGACAGGAAGTAGTGGAGAGCCAAGCCCAAGATAATGAGTGAGATCTGCACTGTATATCTTTGTCATTAGCTCCCACTTCAGAGTCAAGAGTAGCACACAAGTCAAAAAAGTAAACTGAAAAATTTAATTGTTTTATAAAATAAGGTTATAGAATTCTATGTAAAAATCCAGCTTTTAAAATATGGTACATTCACTTCCTCACAGAATATTTAAATATTCAGGTTATGTATGCTGTATTTTCACCATATTTGAATTAAAATCATTTGATAAATTAAAACATCTATGCCAAAAGATACCACAACTTATACAAATAAAACTAAGTAATAATACTTTTTTAAATACAAAATGTAAAGAAATTAATAACTCTCAGAGCATGCCAGAAAAATATATTGGATAATTTTTGTTTAACTAGAAAATATACACTGTGCTTTTCATTTCTCTTCCTGAAATTCAGTCTCATACAATATCCATTTAACTTAATAAATATGTACAACAAAAATGTTTATACCTCAAAGAATATAAATAGTAAATACTGTAGTAGAGCCTGGTCCGGCATTTTCTCATCCATTGACTATAGTGGGGCTTTTCAACTCTGAATGTGCAAAAATGCCGAATCAGGCTCTTAGTGCTATCAACAGGTTAATAATAGCTTTTACAAAAGTGATTTTATTAAAAAAAATCCTTCCAAAAACACTGCAAAAGACTTAGAGCTATTCCAGTCAGACATTTCTATAAATAGTAAGACATAATGCAGGAAAACAATGTTCCAGTTTAATTACTGCTGGCAGTAATTAGGGAAAAATAGAAAAATAGTCAGTGGAGAGCAAAAATTATTGAATTAGACACATCTTGCTTTCACTGGTTTAACCTGGTTCCTTAACATTTCTAAAAGGAGTTTCTGGTGTAATCTATACATTGTAAATCTGTGAAGGAACTTAACTACCTTCCTCAGACTTTGGATGGTTGGTTTTGGAAAGTGGTATGTTTTCAAGTGCTTCAGTCCATACATTAAACCTTTGATGGTGTCTTGGTCACCATTCTTTATTCTCCACAGATTGAGAAGTTTCAGAACTTGCTCTGTAGGTTGACACAGTTTCATTGTGTGCTCAATATCTTCTTTTCCCACTTTGTTGCCTGGTAAGCTTGCCATCAGTGTGTTGAGATGTTCAAAGGTCAGATTTGGGTGGCCAATATGCCTTAAGACAGTATTTTCACAAAGATCGATATCTTTGGGAAGGGAAAAGATGAGAGAGGTTAAGTACAAAGAATTGCATCCTCACCATGGCCTGCAAAAAACTTCCACATTTCAAGGTGAATATTCCTTCCTTTTTCATCTATCTCCCATTTTATCATAACAACGCTTTTGTTTAGTCTGATGAAAAGCACTTAAGAATCTAATTAACTTTGCAAATACAAACAAGACCAAATTACAAACAAAGTTAGTAGCAAGTATTTATTGCTATAAGCTTGTTTCATCTATCTTGTGAAATGTTATGTGTATGTGACAGGAATCCTAATACTTGTCTCTCTTGTTCAGAAACATCTAGGCAAGCTTTGTTACAACAGCAATTTTTATTTTTGAAGTATTCAAGACACTTTAGGGTCCAACATAACCATGCATATTAAAAAGGAAGAAATAACAGTTTCTGCAGTATTTTTCAAATCTATTTGAAGTGAACAAAAGGTTGATGGTGGCTTACACAAAATGAGTTTGCCTGACTCTCATGAAAACCTTGGTGTTAACATTGCAGCAATATTTCAACTTTGGCACCTGTCTTGGCAGATTCAGCACAAACAAAGCTTTGAATTGGTATGACAAATAGATCCTAGAAGGGAAAAATAAGGGAGAGGCTGCCTGCGTATTCCTCACGCTCATGTATCCCTATTCTGTGAATAGATGCCCTAGTCCAAGCTATCAGTCTTCACTTTATGAAAACTAATGGCACCCCCAGATGCAGGCATCCAACTTCCTCCAACTTCAACAGCTGCCTCTCAGATCTAACAGTGGGAAATATTTTTCCCACTTGATCAGAATTCTTCATATGCAGAGCAGGCTCTAAAGGGGCTACAAGTCTGGGAAGAGTTCAGCCCTGGGCTGATCAAGAGAATCTGAATTGTCTTCCTGCTTCTCCTCTGCTTCACTGTGCTTAATGCATCAATAAATCTCAGTTAATCTCTGCAGGTCCTTCTCAAAGCATAACACATCACCAGGAGGTATCTGATCCCAAGCATATTTTCAAATGTCATTTAGAAGTGCTATCAAAACAAAGTACCTTGAATAATCTTCTTGACCATATCCTGTTCTTTGTTTTGCTGCTTCCATAATTTCAAAAGCTGAAAGGTCTGCTCTTGAGTGCTGTGCCTTTGTTTAATCCTTTCAATGTTTTCGTTGCTAACCTTTGTCCCAGGCAAGCTGTCTGCAAGTATGTTCAGCCAGTTAGATGTGAGAGAAGAGGGAATGGCGAACTTGAAGAAGGCCTCTTCACACAGGGTTACATCTGAAATGAGGAAGAAGAGTATGTCAGTTGTTCAGATCTCTATTATCCTGTCTGCCTCTGAAAAATAAAGCAAGTAGCATGGATGATAAGAAGAAAATGCTTAAAAAACAAAGAGATGCCATGCAAGTTTATCCCAGCTTTCTGGACTAGGCATGTGGGACCCAGCTTCTAGTACTACCCACTAACTAGTACTTCAGAATTGAGTTACCAAGTACTAAATAGTACTGAAGAGCTTTTGTTCTATGAGAGTGGTGAGATACTGGGACAGGCTGCCCAGAGAGGTTTTGGATGCCCCCTCTCTGGAGGTGTTTAAGGGCGTGCTGGATGAGGCACTGAGCAACCTGATCAAGTGGGAGGTGCCTTTGGCAGGGGGGTTGGAACTAGATGATCTTTAAGGTCCTTTCCAACCCAACCATTCTATGATTCTATGATAGTGCTATTGGTCTCTGTGCCTGAATCTACAATAATTCTGACCTACAATAATTTAAACTCTACCACACCCATCACCACAGCAGGTAAAAGGTTGCCAAGATAGATATTCCCTATCAGAAATGCTGATATATTAATTGTGACTAATTAAAAGTATGTTTTCAGTCTTTCTTAATAAGATACACACCTATTCCGCATTTTTGAGGTGTCATATCTGTATTTTCCTGACAGATGTTGTCACGAACTGCATTTCCTTTCAAGGCTGTTTTGAAACCCAGTGCACTACAGTTTGTGTGCTTTAGACAGACTGCTTTGGATGATGTTTCATTTGAGAAAAATCCTTCTGGACATCTCTTACACACAGTGTCACTCTCAGGCGTACCTGTGGGAAGAGGACAACAATACATCCAATTAAACATAACCTCCACTTTAAAAAAAAAAAATCACATGAACGCAAAAATAAAAAGAAAATATTCCTCCCAAAATTGTCATGCTTCCTCTTTTTACATTTCTATGAAAGTATAACATTTAGAAGGAAAAAAACCCCAAAAAATCCCTTTAAACTGTAAAAACAAAAAGGATTCTTTAAGATAATGATGTTCATACTGGAGTAGTGGAGTACATAGCACTTGTACATACCCTTGTTACCAACTTAAAAATCAATAATTTAATAAGATAATATCTTTAAACCAGTAATTACTTGAGTCTATTCAGATATTACATGATGTTCTGACCTTCACCCTTCAGTAGTACACCCTTCAGTCTACATATTCTGCAAAGTAATTGAATGGCAGAAGAAACTGCTTGAAAGTGTACTCTTAATATCCGCCCAGAATCTCATGCAAATGTGTTATTTTAGTTCTAACTAACTAAATAATCCAATAAAATAGCAATCAACTGAAAAGTACTTTCCCTGCTCAAATATGAAATTGTACAGAAAAATAGAATGTCAGTAACATTTTTGAACTCTTTGCTGGGTTTGAATAAAGTACTACTGAAAGTAAAGAAAGATCATTCATTACAGCAAAAAACTTTAATATACAAACATATGTTTTACTTGGTCTTTTAATTTTATAAGATGTAATTTTACTTCAGAATCAAATATATGATGCAGCAAGAGAACAAAAAGATATGTTTCTATTACATTGACAAAGGGGTAGAAAATTAATGCATGAAATTTGAAATAGTGAAAACAGTCACCAGTGGCTGAAAAATGACAGCACCAATAAATGCAGTATGTTCACTCTTAATTAATCTTCTTTCATCTAACATTTAAACAAGTGCCTAAAATCCATAATCTTTTATTACTGAATATAAACTTAAGCACATGCTTAAATTTATTTGGAAAAAATTGGAAATTATATTTTAATAAGAAAATACCTCCATCTAGTGTATTTCCCAAGTATCTGCATGTGGATGCTTATTTTAATGATAGCTTTTAGATAAAATTTATTTATTAGGGTAATTTCCTTAGAGAAAAAGAGTACAGATCTGCAATTTTCAACCAGATGTGAAATAAATTGTAATGTTTGCATTTGCCCAGCCCAGCACTTCTGTCATCAGCCATCAGGTGAAAGCAAAGGACAATTTTTTTAGCTGTGTAGCTGAAAAACAGAGACCCGGTATATTGCCAGACCCTTGAAATCCTCTGCAGCAGCACCCAGCTCCAGCAGCAGTTTCTGCCCTTGCATAGTGTGGGCTGCATCTCCAGCCAACACCTATGCTGCAGCAGGCAGCAATTCTCTTTGCTGAGAAGTCTGTTTTCTTAGCAACTTTCCCTGCTGCAGACACGCGGCTGTTGTGTTTTGGCAGAGAGGAAGGGGAAGAGAGGAGAGTCCCTACTACACAGCTTCCTGGATAACCTTTGAGGTGCAAGAGGGGAATAAACCAGGTAATCCATCATTGTTCTCAGGGCTGAGCATAAAGTCACCTCCCAGCTTTGCCAGGTTCTTCTCTCCTGCTTATCTGGCTGCTCTTGTTCATGGCCCAGCCGCCCTTCTGCCACTCCCTCCAATGTCCCTGGAATCCCCCATTCTCCCCAGGGGAGGTGGTGCAGCCTGGCAGCAGCACAGCTCCCACTCTTGTCTCTTCATTTGCATCAGAAATTAACAAAACTTTGACCTGCACTCTCAAAAGGGGACTACCAAAGTAAAGTGATCTGGCCAATGTAATTGTGAACGACCTGCAGTGGGGAAACAGATTTCTAATGTTTTAAGCTTTGAACCAGACAGTGGACCACGCCATCTCCCTGTGTGGCAGTGGAAGCATGTTTCTCAACACTTAGGTCTTATTTCACCTGAATTTACATGGTTACAGAGTTCAAGGCTATCATATGGCAGAAACCGGGAACACGGTGTCGGTTGTATTTATTAAATTCTTAGTCGATGCCTCATTTCAGAAACTGACTATTGACACAGAGGGATGCAATTATTTTTACGGTGTTTTCAATCCTTGCTTGAGGTCTGCTTGGGTTTAGCTGTTTCATTCTGATGGTCTTTTGGAAACCAACTTTCCAATAAATTACACGATTAGACAATTTATCTTATTGCAAATTGAACTGAAGGCTTCAAATCTGTCTGCCATGGTTTTGCTATGCTCGTGGGGACGCAGCTGGCTGGTTGCTCAGAAAATTTGTACTTCTTTTGTTTATCTCCCAAATGTCTCTCTAAGAACTTAGTTTTTATCCCTGTTTGACTTGCTGCTGAGGTGCAGGGGTACCTCATTAACCCAAGCCCCTGGGTATAACGATTTAGGTTAATGAAATTTTATAATACAGAAATATGGTAGCTGCCAGCAGAAAAGCTTACCAGTGGCAAGGGCATTAGAGTAACTCCTAGTTACCCAATTACTCGGGATGTACTGAGCAGCTACAACAGCAACATTTCTCTTTATGTCAAAGCTGTCCTCCAGTGAGATGTTCATAACCCAAGAAATTACTCCTGACCTGTCAGTCAGCGTAGCTCTGAATTGTAAAGGTCAGCATTCATGTTTCTCATTGTGTATATTTAATTTCTAGGGAAGTAATTCTGAAATCTGGAGATCGGTTGCCTCTGGGTTTGTGTCTGAGGTGCGTTGATTCCCCTCCTCTGTGATTTTCTCCAGGCAGTGATCAATCTCCAGTACAATGACAGTTTACAATTCTTTTAGGCTGTATTAAATAAGGGAGCTAAACTGGGCCTTGACATTTGCCAAATGATAAATGATGCATTTTGTTTTGAGACAAGAACTTATTATTGGTTTAACAATTTATGTTGTCTTAAATGAAGAATACACTCTACTGAGAAGTGCCGCTTTGCTCTCTAACCCTGTCAGACCTACAGCACAATGGCAGCCTGCCTGACAAAGAACCAGTTGTTTGTTTGATAATACCAACATTTTCCTTAAGAGTTCCACTTAGAATGCTGACAATTAATTATTACCACATATTGCCATGATGCTCTATTAATATTGTTGTAATTACACACTTCATGTCAAACATGAAGCGCTCCCGGTGTTTGTCAAGATATACAGTTGCTTGAAACAGCAGATTTCAAAACAAAAAAACATTATTATTTATCACACACACAAATACTACATTCCAGATAATGTTCCTTTAAAAGAGGTAATCCATCATGTTTCTCATTAGAGTGCAATTTGCTACATTTGCCACTGCCATTAAGTTATATATTACTGTAGGAGCAGGGTATTCCACTGAGAAATGTTCCTCTGGCAACAGTCCAAACGACGCGGGCTGGGAACAGGTTCAATTGGCTTTACAATTTACTGTCCTGTAATTTCATCTGGATGAGCCTCTTCCCTAATCTTGTAACCGACACATGAGTTGACCAACATGCAGCAGAGCTCTAATTAAGCCTGTGAGTACAGACAAGTGGTACATACCTGGCTGCTCAACGCCGAACCCGGGAGGGCACTCCGTGTGCTTTAAGCAAAACTCCAGCTCCAGGTACCTGCCTTCCACGCACTGGCAGAGGCGGTCCTGTGTGCTGGTGCACTCCTGCTTCACATACTGCAGCTCTTTGCAGACAGCGCTGCAGTACTGGCATTCATCGTTGCTGTTCCACTCCTCAGCGTAGTACTGATCTGGGCATGGGGCACACTGCGTTGGGCTGGTGGCCGTACAGTGTTGCTTCACGTAAGTCCCAGGAGGGCACTGGTCACACAGCACTTGGCGTGATGTCCCTGGGTCATAGTGGGAATACTTGTGTGGAGAGCTGTCCTGGATGGTCCACCTCACAAAAATGTCCAAGAGCTAGTGACAGGAAAATAAAACATTGCTCACTTTAGTTCTGGGGAGCACTGGAGCCACAGAGAAACCTACTTTTTCATGAGTTTATGACTCTAATCATGTCGCTATCTTCAAAAAGATGTTTGTCTTAGACATTCATAAAATATTAGTCAGCTTCCAGACTCTCACATGTCTGTGTTAGAACAGGAAAAGTTTAGAATTGTCCCAACTTAATTACTTCTTTGTTTTTCCAGAGCTGTATATCCTGCTCTTCTCCTATTTGCATCCTTTTAATGTCAGCAAGTAATGACCTTTCACTGTCCGTCAGCACAGAACCAGGCCTATTTATGTCACTGGCAGCATGTTTGGTGAACAGCAAGGTGGCAATTATGCACTCCAGTGTTCTCAAGTGTCAAGCACTTCACATGAAAACAAAATGGCATACTGCACCACTACCACACACACCTTCAAAGATGATTCCTTACAGTGTTTCAGACAGAGGTAAAAAATGCTGCACTTCAGGAAGGGCTATGGTAAGGCACATCAAAGAAAATGGGGAGAGGTTCATTATCTGGGAGTGTAGTAACAGGAGGAGGGATAAAGGTTTTAAACTGCAATAGGATAGATTCAGATTAGATATTAGAAAGAGATTATTTACTGTGAGGATGGTGAGACCTGGTTGTGTTCAGGGCCAGTCTGGATGGGACTTTGAGCAACCTGGTCTGGTGGGAGATGTCCCCACCCATGGCAGAGCATTAGAACTAGACTATTTTTAAGGTCCTTTCCAAGCCACTCTATGATTCTGTGACTGAGCTGTGTGAGCTGGAAGGGGCCAGGCTAATGCCTTCCCATTGTATCTAAAACCATAGACTTAGGCTAGCCAACAACATGACCCCTACACCCTGCTTCCAGCAACAGTGCTTTGCTGGTGCAATTTGGGATCTAACAAGCTGAGATGGCCCTGCCCTTCTATAAAGACAATCTCCCTCTCATGTAATTTTTATCTTCTAACTGAAAATTTGGTTCCCTGATTCCAGCAACCTACCCAAACAATAACTCTTGAATTTACTCCCTATGTACCACCCTGCATCTCACGGGATCTGCCTGCAGCTTATTCTCCCCACCACTGAGAAGCCAGCTCTGTCTCTGCTCTGTGCAACAAACATGACGCTTCTCTTCTAAAACTTGTATGTTTTATAAATCAAACTGTCTCTGAGTTAAGATTTTCTAATGTACCATTCAAATTATAGATCCAGTTGACTTGCATTTGATGCTACTTTAATCCCAGTCAGTTAATATGGAGTTGGCAAATCAATTGCAAGAACCTGCTTTCCTCTTTTCCAGTGCAGATCTCCCCACAGTGTTAGTGGAATTAACAGTTTTTATTCATTCACATGCTACACTTCTTAAAGAGGTTTTATCTAAGAACCTCACTTCTGTCACAACATGGTACTTCTCAAGTGACAGTCTCATTAAAGTGGGAAAGGATAATTCAATGGTACATCTGCATTAACACAAATCACAGCATTTGCCCCAAGTAATATTTGGTACCTAAGCTAGGAACTCCTATGGCTTAAGAAGATATTTCTTAGATATTCTTAGTTATTATTTAGCCTGTCTATGACTCCACTTTTTACACAGCCGATGATAGCATAAATATTCCTCAAAGCCTATTCTATGAGTAAGTTCTGTAACTTATTCAATCTGTGATTTCTGGTTGTGGACATCCAACTTTTTCTTGTGGTCTCCATGTATAATCTCTTCCACCATGAGAAACTCCTCATTACTCATTGAAATTTGATGTATCACTCCATTTTTCTTGAATGACTGGATCTGTTTCATGCCATTATTTTAAAAAGAAGGGAACAGCACATTTTTTAACAGTAAATGACTTTCCATTGATGAAAAATGCACCCACTCTTGGTAAATCTACAGCTATTACTCTAGTAATAAGGAATTCCTTGTAATTCCATTAATTGCTGATGTGTTCTGGTTTTCTCCTTTGCTTTTTATTCAGTAGAAGATAATAAAGCATCCAGGAGTCCAAGACTTGCATGGACACATGCATTTCCTTTGCAGTATAGACAGCAACACGTGGCACTGAAACTACAAAGAAAAGCATCCACCCACATTTCATTCAGGCATTGCAGAAATCCAGGCTAATACCCAGCACACATGAAAACCTGACGCCATGAAAATTATTAGAGACAGCAACCAGACATGCAGAGAGCATGTCCTCATGCAGAAATGCCAGTTTTCCTTCTCAGCAATGCACAACCCATAACACAGTCAAAGACATCACTGCAGCAGAATCTGCATCTCTAGGTTGTGCCTCTACTCTTGGTGACATGTTTTCAGGTCCCAAATGGTTGGGTGGATTATTTTAAGACTGCTCAAGTCCCCTCTGCAGGAGTAAAAGCAATAAGATTTTTGCTATTTTCTTGACTCAACAATTTACATTAGAAATCATATATGAGGCATGTCAGAAGTTTTTTTTGCTGATAATGAGTTAGGTTTAGAAATAATTGAAGTAATAATCTAAATTGAGTAATCAGAGTATGAGAGCATGGTTTTCTAGGGAGAAATGGAGGAACTTGCTTTGTGAAGAACCAACAGATACATGAAACAAGCCAATAAAAATTAATAGCAATTCGGCACAATTTGAGAGGAAGTGATTTTAAAAATTGAGAAAAAAAAAAAGCTTAATACATGTGTGAGACCATCCCTTTGGAAGTACTGTAGTTATGAATTATTAATGGCAACCAGAATGTCATTAATCTAAATCAGCACAACCAATAACCATAGTAATAAGATTAATAAATCAGTATCACTAGAAGGAAAATCAGACTTTGCATTTTATTTTTCCTTTGTGTTTCTTAAAGAAAAGTGCATCACACTTGTCTTCTCTTCCTTCCCAGAAATGCACATTATGTAACTGCAGTTCCATCCATCCATCCATCCATCTGAGCCATATGCATAAAGGATTCAACTCTTTTGTTTAGTAAACAATTATTAGAGAAATCTCTCCAGTCAAACTAAAGCTATAAATGCAATCAATAGCTCAGTATTTCATGAGAACATATAATACATCATTTTGAACATAGAAGCAGATTACCATTACTGCTGCTGTTTGACTACTGTGATTGAATTAGAACAATGTGCTGTGCAACTCATTGCCACTGAATATTGCAAACAGCAAAGTTCAAAATGCTCCTGGCCATAGTAATGGAGGAAAATTCTAATAAAGGGCTATTAAACATAAACATCACCTTTAGATCAGGAAAACCCAAACCACAAATTGCTTGAGTCTAGAGGAGTATTTTGGAAAACTACCACTAATTTTCTGCCTTTTTTTTCCATTCTCTATGCATCAGTTATCTGTCCCTGCCATAGACAGCACAGGAGGCTTTTTGTCTGGATTCCTTTTTTCTTAGACCAGTACAGTTTTGAGTCTATTGTTAACTACATTTCCAGATTCCAATCCCCAATACCTCTTCGTAAGGTCTTTTAATAATACAGAGTAGATCAGCAAAATTGTCTTCTATGCAGACTAAAAACACCTAGAGTGCTTAAGTGTTCTGAATATTAATATACAACTTGAAAATCAGAATGCTCGAACCAACACCAAGTGACAAAGTAAAAATAATCTCTTTTTCAGAAGTTTAGCAAAAATGTAGAATGGCTGAAGGCAATTAAATATGGATTTTTCTAGTTTTGACATGAGCATGAAGATGAACAGGATGAAAAGACACTTCCTTTCCCCAAGCTCAAGAATAAGCTAGAGTGGAACATCACTAAATTGTTCTTTCTACTGGCCTTGGACACACTGTGCTTACATTAGCAGGTTGGGTCACCTGTTAGAGCTAATTTTTAGACCAAAACAGATTCAAGACTGAGCACCTCACATTCACATAATGTGTGGTCCAGGGGGGTTGCTTTTGTCTAATTTCAGACTGCTCTCGAGGACTGAGTGTGTGTGTTAATGGCTAAAGTGCATCTCATGTATCTGTGGAGTCTCTCTCTGGGTTTACTTTCATCAATTCAGTTTACTTTTGTAAATCCACTTTGTGTAAGTCTGCTCTTATGTGCAGTAAATAAGGATGAACAGGACAGGCCTATCGAAAGGATGTTCCTGAATAAAACTAAAAAGCTAATTCAACACATTCTGTGTCATTCTTGACACTTCTCCTCCTAAGCCATTCCATAACCAACTTGTTAGTAAAATCTCAGTCACATAAAGCTTCTAATTGACCTCAATGTCCATGCTCTCAGGCAGACAATGTAACACCTTAATCTCTGATGTAAGAAATGGCAATATTTGAGTACATGAAAATGCTTGATCAAAACTGTGCAGTTCTGAATACTGGTTCTTCCTCAAAGCTTCACAGAAAGTAGGTTTTCTCCCTAATCCTGCTGGTACAGGCCTGTTACACACTTGCTGGAGAAACTGGCATGCTCTAATTTGAAAGAGGGAAGGAGCTACAAGTCTGGTTTCAATTTACTGGAATTAGAAGTAGAGGCAAAGAACATGTTCACCTGTTAGCCTTTAAGAAATGAAAGTTAGAGACTACCAATACCACAGGTGACAAATGGATTTTTCATTCAGATGATTGCATAAAACTCTGTTCATCCCTGTTTAGGAAAGGTTATTTCATCTGAAAAGAGGTGGCGATAAAAATAAGGGTATGGCAACCCTGGAGAGGATCTTGACTTGTTCAGTATCAAAACAGTACCTATAGATTTAGTACAGGTAGACAGTGAACACAGGGAGAGAAAAAATTTGTTAAAGGATAATGCTGGCAAACAAGAAGAATTCTCTCATGAAAGGAAGGTTGGGCCTTTTACTGGGAAGCAGGTGCAAGAAACCCAAGTAGTTTAAATATAGCTTTGAACGTATTTCTGAAAGCAAATAGGTCATTTAATTTCCTGGAAATTGTGGGGAATAAATTGAAAAGATCAAGGCAGTTTCTATCAGTTTTAAACCCTAAGCATATCCTTTATATCCCAATACCAATGGGAACCAGTGATACTCAAGATCCTGTTCATCTCAACAAATAACTGACTCAGGGCACACTCAGTTGCAAAAGATTTTTGTTACTGGCACTGAAATACAGGGCCTAATTCAATTAGGGTGTTGGCCCTTATGATTACGAAATCCTATCAGTAACAAAATAATTACTAAAGCAGAACAAAACCTACTATCATTACTGCATCTATCAATCTATTGGGTCAAATTTTCCTCTAGTGTCATGGTCTCAGTTCTGAAAGGCCTGAAAGTCCTTATCCATCTCCCTGGGCCATCCTGGTACCTCTCAGTATGGCCATCTCTATGCAAGGAGCTGGGATGGACTGTAAATACTGAAGCATAAGTCTAGTGTAAGTCAGTGCCAGTGACTATATAAGTCTAGTTTAAGTCAGTTCTCAGTAAACACTGAGAACTTATTAAAAAACGAGTTACACAACGTGAAAAGGTAATTCTCTGATTGTGTCACTTAACACACTAGACCTAAAGCTATATTTTTCAGCACTATCTTTATGTCAGCGAACACAAAACAGCCAGTGTTAACACAAAAGGCCTGTGCGGTGCATTTATTTGAGCCTTAGAAGATGTTTTTGAATGGGATTGTAAAATTTCATTTCAGAACTTGGGCATGAAAAAAGCACACGCCCTTTTCTTTCATCCTTAAATGTAAGGCAAAGAGACACTTGTTTTTTCTTGTTGAATTAAAATTAACTGGAAGACAAAGCACATTAAGCAAAAAATCCTTCCAGCATCATCCCCTTAAATCACTGCTTTGTGAGAGAAGATAGAGTGGTTTTTTAGCATATGAAAATATTATTATATAGCTTGGGCTTGTGGTTTTGGGTTGTAGACCAAAGGAGAATGTTTAATTTGCTGAGAAAGATAAATCTGTTTCTGTTTTGCATTCCACAACTATTCTAAAGCATATTTTCCTGTGTGATAAATAGTCGTTCAAGGCGTGTGTCAGATTGCTCCTAGTGTTTGCATTGGGTTCAAAGTAAAACCTCACAACTCTCCTACTTCACTTTCTGCACAAAGCATTTGGACAATGCTAAGTTGGGAGGCCTTTACTCACCCTCAGCCCTTGGGCAGAATGCCCTGCTGAAATCATACACAGAGCCCAAAGACATCTCAGTGGCAAAATACAGCTCTGAATGACATTGAATAAGTCCTTCTAATCAATAGCTTCTCAAATCAAAACAGTATCTCTAAGCCCAGTACATGACAGGGTGATGCAGGAACAGCACCCTGATTGTCTCCTACAAATAACCATTATAAAATAATAGTCACAAAATTTACTCCCGTCCACCTGAGAGATACTCAAGTTCATCCTCCTCCTCTTGCTGTTCTGAGGGTCCCATGGCATCACCATACTTTGGGCTGACAGCCATGCAGAAGGTTGTACCCCCTGAGTCACTCAGGCTCACTGAGGGCTCAGCCCAGAGGATGGACCTTTCCTCAGACTGCAGCTGAGCATCAGGCACAGTTGAATCAGACTTGTACAGTGTTTTGAGTTTAGCTTATAAACTGCCACTGCTTCAGTGTAACTCACTCACTCTGGACATAACCAGAGCTATTTCTGAATGGAAGATGTTTTGTAAAGCAGAGGCTGTTCTTTTATATAATGAATAGAACTAGGGAATATTCTAAGCAACCTGTACTCCTAGCTGAGGATATCAAGCATTTCTTGGTCAGAAAAGCAGGATGTCAACAATTCCCATCTTTCAGAGACTTTGTGACGCAGTTAGTTGCCACTCACAAAGCAACTTAGTACTCACAAAGCATTTTAGGGATCTAAGATATTATTTCATTTTCAGTGGTAGGAAAATTACATTCTACAGAAGAGTGGTTTTGCATCTTATCGAAGAAGTGCTGAATTGAAAGTCTTTGTTTGTATGAGATGCATGTTCCTGGGAGCTTGTGGAAAGAAGAAAAGACTAACAATCTACTTACCAAAAATTGTGTCTTATCCATAACTCATATTTTGGAAAACCACTCACCAGTGACAGAGAGATTTAAAGATAATAAAAACCTGGAATGGTTCCACTGTAACTAGCCTGCCTGTATACTGAACAGAATTACCTGCAAGTGACCACATTGCTAGAGAAACAGAATGTCCAACATTACACGCAAACAGGTGTTTTTCTCCAGAAAGACAACCAAAATGAATCTACTTGCATAGCAGTTCAATATAGGGGGAACAAAATTAAATTTCTATGAGATTTGAACAATGGGTGTTACTTAAATTGCACCAATATATTTTAAAAATCCTTCTGGTAACCTTGGTGTTTTATTTTTAACTGACACACATGCAGACAGACAGAAGGAAAGTCAGACAGAAAGATTACTCCTACCCTTGCAGGCTGCAAAGCCACTGCTGCCTACACACAGCAAACGCAACCGGCAGGCCAGAAAAAGAATGTCACATGTGTCCAGACACCCAAAATAGAGAAAGGTCAAGTTTAAGGGTCAAGATTGTTACGTGACAAGTAACTAGATCCAGCTCTGGGGAATTTCTTTCAATTCAATCTGATTTCATAACGCTTGTCTGTTTGTAAGCAGCTTTAGCATTCCAGCTAACAACATGTATATTAGTGTACCAAAGTGCAGCAAAGAGGCCATGGCTGAAAGTACATCTTGTCCAAAAAACCTTATTCAGTTACGGTATCTCCAAAGTAGGCTTAAAGTATGAGAGCAAAACACACACCACTTTGATCTGCTGCTGTGCCTTTTCCTAGAGTTTTTATCAAACAGGACTGAAACTACTTTTCTGTGCCCTAGTACATTTGACAGTACTTAAACTCCACAATAACTTCAAATAAATTGCTTTTAAACTCTAATTTACAGAAAGAGTTAAATGATGAAGCTCTCTGGTATGTCCTCCTGACAGTGACATATTTCAGCTGTGAGACTCATCTGCCTGAGGATTATGTTGAGCTTCACTAAGTGCTATTACTTTATGGGAGAACATGAACAGGCACATTGCTTCTAATCAAAATCAAAATACTGATGTGATTATTTTATGACAGCCACAGATAAACAGCCAAGCCGATAACAAGCTTTTGCTGAAATTCACAGATAAACTTCCCGAGCTTTCATATAGACAAAAAGGCACAACATCAAATGTGAGATGAAAGAGTTGCTCTGAGTTTCAAGTCGCTGACCACGAGGTGACAACTTTTGCTTCCCTTGCACCATGAATTACTTTGGGTTTGTTTCTCAAAAAGCTCTTTCAGAAAGGCATCCAGAGAGTAATAAACATGCATTACTCATCAGATCCTGGAAATCTCACTGCATTTATAAAGAGCTTTCAAAATAAATGGATCTCAGTTCTAACATTCTCCCACAAAATTAATGCCACTGTTTTTCACTCACCAAAAAACCCAGGAACAAGTTCACATGCAGGCAGGCAACACAGGATGTTCTGAATATTATTTTTTAATACTTTTTTTGAATGTTTTCTTCTCCAAAAGACTAAGAGCGTCCAAGTAGCTGTTATACAGTATTTGCCTGTGCACAGGTTTTAAATATTCTGCCACCATATATAGTTCCATACGACTAAATTAATTAAATGGTATTTTGAAAGATTTCCTGCACTGCTAACATCTGTAAATTTGCATCTAGAAGTATCCTGCTAAATCACCTACTAAACAAAAACTTACTACAGGATTTAGTAACACAACTTTTTTTGTAATTGCTACTGAAACAGCACTAATTCATCACTCACACATGAAGCTGAATTTTCAGAGCCCAAACAACCACCACATGCTTGTGTTGTTTTCTGGAGCTCACACTGGTCTTCCTGAGTAAGAATACCAGCTCAGTATCTGAGATACTGGTGCCCATGGGGCAGAGATTAGAGACAGGCAGAGATGGAAATTTTGTACATTGAAAACAAACATCTCTGCCTACACTTTCTAAATTAATTCATTGACACAGGGGGTTTTATGCAGCAGAGTCAGCCCAGTATAGTGAAGCCTCATAGAAGGAAAAAGAGAGGAAAAAAGGCAAAATTGTGTTACTACCTTAAGAATGAAATGAAAATCCCTGCTGCCTCCCTGGAGCTGGATGTGTCCATCGCACTCCAAATCTCACCAGGAAAGCTTGGCGTGATGAAATGGAAAGGGTTTATCAAGAAAATGGAGAGAGGGCCAAAAAAAAACCCCCAAAACAAAAAAAGCCAAAGCAAAAAAACCTAAACAAAACAAAAAAACAAAACCCAGAAGAAAAGCCA
The DNA here is from genome assembly GCA_013400935.1 of Turnix velox. NCBI lineage: Eukaryota > Metazoa > Chordata > Aves > Charadriiformes > Turnicidae > Turnix > Turnix velox. Next base: position 944,094 of record VZTY01026323.1, read on the forward strand.
TATGTCTGCACAGCCTGATCTCTGAAGCTGTAATGCATCTTAAAGCCTATCTACCTCTCTGAAGGGACTTACCACAAGCGTGCAGCACAGGAACTTGTTCATTGTGGTCGGTGGAAGAAACCTCAGCGAGCTGGGAAATCAGGCAGAGAGTCAGCGCCTGCTCCAGTCTCCTAGCAGCCTGCTTACATCCCCCAACATTAAAGACACGATATATATATAGTCCCGGTGTAACAGGAAGCTTTGGCTCAGCTTTGATCACTCATTCCCTACCATGACCAAACTTTTCTCTAGCGCGCTCTCTCTCCCCCTCTCTCTTTTTTTTTTTTTTTTAAGGAACCTGTAAAACTTGATGACTTAATGGAACTCTTTCAGTGCTGTAACCACAGACTGGAAAATGCAGGAGGGAGTGTCAGGGGCTGGCCAGGGGAGGGTTTAATTGAGCTCTGTCTGCTTGCCTGTCTTTCACCCCCTCCTCTTCTGTTAGCATCTGGCTTAAGGAATGATAGAATATCTTGAATGGGAATGGACTTTTATATGTAATCTTATCCAAGAATTAGAAGGGACGTATGTGCCTCCAGGGCATCAGCAGCTCCTCAGTGCCCCAGGCTCATGGAGGACATAGTTGAAAATGCCAGCCCCAGGGATTGCAGTGGCATGGCTGCCCACTCACGGGCTCCACCAGCACACCGGGGCCACCATTTGCCCCAGTGTGGAGGAAGAGGGCTTCTTTCAGCTCGGCTCCACAGGGATTTCCAGAAGCAGGGGCTGACTGGAAAGCAAAAGTCAGAGGGGGGGGGGGCTGAGAGGAAGGAGGATCCCTGCTGGTTTCCCTTTCCTGCTGAGGCAGGAATGCAAGGAATTGATCCCATTGTCCCTGCCTTCTGCCAAGGCAGGCCTGTCCCACATGAAGGGTGTCTGTCTGTCTGGGCTGCCACTGCGCTCCAAGGGACTTTATGAGGAGGACAGACCTGTTGGAATGATATGGGGCTTTTCTACATGTTACTCTGAAATTCCAGTATCATCCACTGTCTACAAAAAAAGAAAGCTTACTGTTTTCAGCAAGCCCTTGTCCACAGGAGAGGCTCCTCTCAGGTGCCTATTTTTCTTCCCCTTGCTGTACTTTAATTAGAAAGAGGTATTTTTCTCTATCAAAAAGGATCAAACCCTGATGGTCTTGCTTCCCTGGATTTCTCGGGGGGTATCTGGAAGACTGTGTGTACAAGGTGCAAAGTTGAGCATGGCTTCCCAAGCAAAGGTGTGGAGAAAGGATTTCTTCTCCGAACCTGCAGATGTTTTGAAAGTGATTATGGGAGGCTGTGGGCTCCTGGGGTAGAAGCCAAACCTAGATGTGCCTCCAGTTTTCACAGATGGTTTTCTCTCCCTTTTCATATGCCAGACCAAAACCTCAGCTTTGGATATTCCAGCTCTGTAGCATTTGAAATCTGGGGCCCATGCTGGCTCTGGGTTGTGTAGTTTTGCCCCTTTGAGTCACAAGACTGTGCGGGATTGGCAAAAGAGTGAGATGGAAAAATCCTGCATATTGATTCACAAAAATTCAGCTACACTAAGTCAGGAAACCATGGTCTTAAAGAAGGACAGCCTAGACGCATTCCTCCTTACACATCTGTAACCGTTTGAACACCCATCCAGCATAACCTCAGACTGAAACAGAAGCTACTTACACTAATCATGGTGATAAAAATTTGAGACCCTTGAATCAGTGATGAGGTTTTTTTTAAGTGGTGGTAAGACAACTGTTGGGGAAAATATACCACCCAAGGGAGTGGCATCTGTTGTGTAGTAGTCACCACTTGATTGCTTTTGCAACTTGAATGGATGCTGTAGCTGTTCTTGTAATCTTTTCAGAGTCTTTTAGTAATTTAGCATCAATTCTTGGAATATACTATCCAGAAAAAGGTACGGTAGTGCCAATAAATACGATCTACTTCTACATTTATACATTTTGATTGTGGGTTAGGGAGACTATTTTAGAAATGGCCATCTTTGATTATGCTAAGATAGCTATGTGTGGGTATTATATTCTCCATATGGGGGCTGAGTGTCTCTACTTCTTACAAGGAGCAGCAAGCTCCCGTGTCAATTCAGAGGTCCCTGGGACGTGTCTGAGGCTGATTGTTTCCTGCTTAGATACAGCAGGAAGAAAAGCACCAAAACTATAGCAAGGTCTCCATGATGATTTGAACAGTATACCTGAATGTCAGTGGGATTTGGTTTGGGCTTCTCATTGCTGGTTCCAGCCTTAGATATGCAGCAGTTGGCTATCTAGAGAAACACAAATATAGTTCATACATGTGTGTTTAAGCAAGTTAATGAGTAGGGAGAATACTGTTTATATCAGAATTTTCTAGAGATCAAAATATTTTATGTCATGAAACAGATCAGTAAACAAATCAAAACGCCATTTTTTGTTCAGCTGAAAATGTCTCTTTGGTTAAGAAGTGGCATTTCCTTCAATGCATCTACTTTGTGTATATTTTTATTCAGAGTTAGATTTGTCTAGATGCACCTGATTTTGCTCCCATAAGCATAGAAAAAATTGACACAGGTAAATGAGAAGAAAACAGATCTTCCTAGAGCTCATTCAGCTAAATGAAAGTGGGCCAAGATGTGTCTGTTTTAGTGAGGACAGCAGGTTTGGACAGATGCTAAGGAGACCATCATCTTGATGATACAAGAACATGAAAGATTCAACTATCTAATCTCCTGGGAGATTGTGGAGCTGGCTGTGGATGTTAGGAGGGAACAATATAGTTGTATTTAGTATGTTTGATCTGGAAATCACAAATAGACAATAAATACAGGATCCCACACTGTAATTTTTTAGTCTCATTTTTCAGAGAAGAACTACACTTTAACATGGTTTAAACTGCAGTTTGAATGTTTTTACAAGTGCTTTACAGTGTTGCCACTTTGCCTTTGGGAATTAGTTAAGATGTGCTTTGCAGAGCATGGAATCACAGGACAAGACAGTAAACCCTGTAATAAACACTTGTCCATGCTACAACCATGTTGTTCTCAGCAGTGTTTAGAAGAACCAAATTTGTGATTACATGCCATAACAGGGAAGGGATAAGCCTAAGTCTTGTTTTTGAAAAGTTAAGTCCATTTAATTATTCATTATCCATAACTTAGTTTACAAGAAGTAACTGAAAATAATTCAGGATTTCTTCTTTTGCTAATGAACGTAACATGGTGGATGTAGGCATTAAGTAGTCTGTTCCCTTTTACAGGAATGACTAGTTTGTTTAAAAATTAATTAGTTAAAACTGATGCAGAAATGGTCCTTTAGTTAGCATAAATGGTTCACTGAAACTTGTACCAGTACACAAAACTGCTGAAAAAGGAGTACTTTCACTGATCAGACTGGAAGTTACCAATACCACATTACTTTCTATCTGTAATGACATGCTTTTGGTAGGACATCAGATTATTGATTCAGTACTAGTCATATTTCCAGACAGGTATTTATTTTTCCCTGGTTTTTATCCTCACTATTTGTATTGCTCTCCTGGATCTTATTATTGTTATGAATCTATTTCTGTTCTCGTGCATCATTATAATCACTAGGTCTATAAAAGACTTTGCTCTTTAGGCCAGTCTGCTATCTGGAAAAATTCACAAGAGCAGACCAGTGAGTTGGTGCTGGCAGGTGAACACTGCTTTGCTGAGTCATCTCAATATATCAGTGTGATGTTTTTTGAGCAACAAACAGTGGGAAGACTGTGGCTTCAGGTTTGGGACTCAGAGTTCACCACACATTGCATTTAGAGTACACTCAGAACTTCGTCATTGAGAGATTTCTGTCAGACTAAGGAAGAAGACGAATCTCAGAATAGATTATCTCAGAATGCAATGAAACAATTTGGCACTCTACTATGCTGTTGCAGCAGCACCTTGGAAATTAATCTCTCTGTTTAAATTATAAGAGCTGATGCTCTGAACTATCCAGGGAATACTTTCAAAATGGAGGTTTAAGGAGACATGGTAATCTGCAGGCAGTGCAGTGCTGTAGGTAGCAGGAAAGTACATTTCATATTTTGCTTAAGTAGGAGAAAAACCCCTGTGATATTTCCCCATCCCTTTTTCTCTCATATAACTTGGAAACAGTGGGGCAGAGATTTCTTGTCAACACATACTGAGGGAAGAGAAAAGCTAGTAAGTATTTAGCTAATTATGTTTTCAAAAGAAAACTTGTATCTCAGTGTTTACCTTTAACTGTGACTTGTTTTATCTTGCAAATGGTCTTGCCTCATATTTTTATTAAGATCTTGTCTCATTTTGTAAATATAAGGCAGATACAAGATGCTAATAAACCATAGGAAATCCTCGCTTGTCAAACTGTGCATCCAGAGTAGGAAAGGTGGAGCTTGTCCTATCAAAACAGAACTTGGTTTGGATTCAAGAATTCGAAGGTTGCAAGGGAGGAACTGAAAAATTAGTCACAGAATGTATAAAGTTACCAGCCATAAATAATTACAAGCATTTCCGTCAAATTCAGAATGAAGAAGGCCATATATTCTTTGCTGCTTTGGTGTTTGGGCTTGTGAATCTGGAAAGCACTGGTTTTCTATGTGGACAGCCTGAACTTGCAGATAACATTATCTTCTCCAGTTCCCTTTCCATATGTATTCATACTACATCACTCGTCTGGATTTATGATTTTTTTTTTGGAGTAGGTAGACCAGACTCCTAACTTTCAGCCCAGCATAAGCTACTTACCTCTGTATGGGGTCCACCAAACTGTTGCACTATAAATTTGCACCCCCCATCTGCTCCAGTCCCTCTGACCTACAAGCAAACAACCTCAAGCGTAAGGGATGCTGGCAGGCTGGAAAGTGAGAAACAGTGATTTCATTTAGTCATTCTTGTCTTTGCATTTTTTTGTCCTTGAATTTCTTTCTAACTTGATCTTTGTGGCATCAGGAGGCTTCTTTCAGTAATTCAGATCCTTCAAGCACTCAGAAAGCTTTCAGACCTTCTGACAAAATTCTCCTGTAAACCTTAACCATTTGATAAGAAAGATTTTACTGTTCCAAGAATCAACATTTCCAGTTAACATTGATGCTCTAAGAGCGACAGCACATCCTTTACCGAAAGCTACGGAAACAAGTCAAGGTTTAGCCAGTAAGATTTTCTGGCTAACAGGTTTTTCTTTTTTCTCTGTACTAATTTGCTTGCTACTCTGTAATTGAAGGTCACTGGTTAAGGAAAATGGTCCTGTTAGCTCATAAGGAGCGGCTGTAATTTCACTGCTTTCAGACTGACTTCATTGTGTATATTTGGGTGGTATTAACTTAGCACAAATTTTCCCTCCTTCTGGTTTTCCACATGCACAAGGCTGTCAGGCCAGCAGTGATGCCACATTCAGGCTTCACTGAATTTTGCATGGACATCTGAGGGTTTTTTTTGCTACATGCTCGGAATTTAAATCTCTCAAAGACTAGGTTCACTCAGCTGTGAACCAGCTATTGGTTTGTGCAGCTTGATGGACAGCCAGTATCATTTACATCCAAATAGTTTCACCACCTGTGGGTTGCCAGTCTCTCTCTCCTCCCAACCAGGAAAGCAATTAAAGGCAGTTATGACCTATGAAAAGAAGCTGATGGCTCCTTGGGACAAGACCTTGGCTGCTTCTTGTGGCAGTAAACTTCTACAGTATAGTAGGGATTTTGAACTAAAAGAATCTGAAGGTGAGCTACAGACCAAACCTCAAGTGCAGACTTTACAGATCCTGGAGAGAAAAAGCGCTGTAAGGGACAGCTCCTGTTTAGGGGAATCAACTGAAGTAAGAATACTGGGTATTAAAGCAGTTATCTTCCAGCTGCAAATATCAAACAATCTGTATATTAGTCTTATGAGATATGTTAATGATTTTACAAATCCAGTAATTTCAGACACACATAGTGCTGCCTTTTCATTTATTCTTAAAGTTTCTGACCTTGTCCCCTGGCATTTCAATCCCCTGGCATTTCAGAACTTCTCCAACAGCACCTCCTTTTGCTGTTGAATTGAGCTAAAGTCTCTTGTTCACATAGTCCTTTTCCTTCTTAATTGTCTTCATGTTGCTTTTCTTATGGTTTGTTTCCTTCAGGCCACTGAGGCCAGTCTCAGCTTGCCCATTTTCCAAAATCCATCTCTATGTCTTCTTCAGTACTGTCCTCTGTTCATAGGTCACCTTCCTGAATGAAGCTGAAGACTTTCTAATCCATCATCCCCACGGGGAGGAATCCATTGCCTGTAAGAGATGAGTGTCTGTGGCAGAAGCCAGGAACTATTAAAAAAGGGGTTTTTTTTCAAGTGTATTTAATATGTGTGTGTATGCATGTTATAAAATATGACTGCAATACTCGGTACTACGTGCTGTACTTTCAAAAATTTTTTAAAGTTTCTGAAGCAAATATGCTGCCTCTCTCGGACTTCATACAGCACCACCCACAAAAAGCCCCACTTATGACAATATACAGAAAGAGTCACAATTAAGTAACAAAATCAGTAATGAACACCCGATGTTTTCTGCCCAAAACAGCTATCACAATTTATTTGGAATTCCTTGTACACTGTGAGCTCTTCAGTTTCTGGTTTCAAAGCAAATGCAGTGGTGCAAGCCAAGAAAAAAAGGAGGGATCTTCATGAAGCTACGCAGAGGGAGTATGCAATTTGTGGATGATGGCACAAGTCACTCCAAAAGCTTGCCATGTCTCTGCAGAAATAGCACAAACTCATGCACTTAAATTGTCTGAAGCACCTTTTAGGTACTTTTACTTAGGCCAGACTTCAAGCATAATAAAGCTTTTGTCCTTTCCTTGGCAAATAAGGTTGAAAACCAAAAAAAAAAAGGGGGGGGAGAAGGTGGAAGGAATTTCAGTCTCCTCAGGAGATGCTTTCCAGCTGGCATGAACTGTGATACATCCTCCTTGGATGCTCTAGCACATTCCTTTGTTTCCTCTGACCAGACATTTTCTTTTGTTTAGTCCATCAGAGCACTGCAAAGTATGTTTTTACCTCCTCAGCAATGTGGAGTGCACAGTTCTGGTCTCCAAGCTCTGAAGTTTCCCCAGGTTTAGCATTTTCATCACATGCTGCTCTTTGCTCACTCTGTTAAAAGAACTACTAATTATTGTTATTAATTTCTCTTATTCAGTGAGCTAAATTAAGCTTTGGTGGAAGCCACAGTAGCTGTCGACATAATGCATATTTATTCTCCATCATCACATGCGCAGCAGGGTGGCACCCTGAGACCAACAAGAATTCCAGCACTTCCCTTAGCAGGGACTGGGGGACTTTTAAAGATATTGCTCAAAGATAAGTGACTGCTGTTTACAGGGGAATGCTCTTCATTTAAAGATTTTGCAGCTACTGTACTGTGACTCACTGAGCACTGTAGGTTTGCAATACCTCATGAAGTGTGAATTTTAAGCATTGGACTTTTGACTTGTCTGTGTGTGCACGTTACACCTCTTCCCTGAATCCACCTTTGGTCACCTCTCTAAAAAGTACAGGGTTTGCTCTCAGCTTTCTTCTAAGCTTGTCTGCTCCCAGCAGTTGGGGGATTTTGCTTTTGATCCTTTCCCTCAACTTTTTTGCCTGTGCTCTTTTACTTTTGCTTAGAGATCTCCACACACATCCATGTTTCTGGAAATGCTGCAGCTCTTTTGGCCTGCTATCCAAGTAACACAGCTTTGCACTGTGAGATGAATTTGCATAGTCCTTATGAATCAGGATTCAAGAATCCACTCCTAGGACAAACATTAAACAACAAATTAAAGGCTATTAAAGGCTCAAAGCTATCAGTTCAGGCTAGATATAAGAAAGAAATTCTTTACAGTGAGGGTGATGAGACACTAGAACAGGTTGCCCAGAGAGGTTGTGGATGCCCCCTCTCTGGAAGTGTTTAAGGCCAGGCTGGACAAGGCACTGAGCAACCTGATCTAGTGAGAGGTGTCCCTGCCTAAGGCATGGGGAATGGAACTAGATGATCTTTAAGGTCCCTTCTATCTTCTAGGGTCTAACCAGTCTATGATTCAGGAACAGATGCAAAGCAGAACTTGCTTGATGAAGCCATGTGTTGCAGGTAATCCTGCCCACTTGGTCTTTCATGAAATTTTGCAATAAATGTTCCTGCAACTATGATTTTGCCTTGAGGAGTCAGAAGCACTACTCTTTGGCTAGGTCTGTTCTTGGGTTAGGATACAAGAGTCTGGAGAAGCAAAAAAATAAGAAGAGGGGAAGTGAATGTTCACCCTATTAAAAAGGATTAATGCAGAAGAGATGAAAATACATTTTCTTATGCAAAAGCAGATACTGCAAACAAGAAATAATAATAAAATTGTAAAGTGCCCTTTGAGTTGAAGAATTCTGTGCTGCTGCTTTAAATTGTTGATGCTAACGGCACAAGGCAAGCTAACAGTGCTCTGATTTGTTGTGAGAACTTCTTTCTAAAATGTAAAAACCTTTCTTATCAGAGAAAGCCTTTCCCCTCGCTGCATCTGCCATCTTTTTTTCATATTGCTATAAAAAGGCTAACAGTGAATGTCAATGAAAATGAAGGCAATGTGCAAATACATAGAAACCGCTGCTCTGTTGTTTGGTTTTTTTTATCCGTGAATTCTTTTAAATAATTTTGATCTGCATCCAGAGCAGTTAATGGAGGCACAAAACAGTACATGTGGAACAGCAGGCAAGAATGTGAAGTGAATACTAATGTGCTCAGACATCCTCCCCCAAGCTCTGTAAGCCTGAAAAATCTTCCTGCAACATAACTACCAGTTCCTATAGGGCTTGCTTTTATCCTTATGGAGGAAAGTCCGTTAGCATTTAATAGAAAATCATTATCTTTTCATATACTTTTTAGGTGTTAGAATTTACTATAAAATCATATTTTTGTCAGATCATAGTTTTGGGAAAAAAAGCCCTTCCTTCATACTATCACAAATTAATTTTAAAAAGTTTTAAGGACAGATTTTGCAGGAGAATAACACTTTTTATAGGACCTTCCTGAATACTTCTTGTTAAATACAATGGTATCTCTTCACAATAGCAGATTATTGAACTAAATAGATTTTTACAGATAAATTTATTGGTACAAATTTTGATCCTTTAGTGGTGGAGGAGGACAGAAAGGTGCTACCTATGAAAACCAGGATAAAATTGACTTTTTTGAGAAAATTAAAAATTTACTTTTTTGTTTTTTGCCCCAAATGGAATAGCAGTTCTGGGAGCCTAAATACCTTGATTATTTACACCCATTCTGCACAAAATGCCACAAAAGGCCTTTCTTTTTCTTCTAAATTCAGAGGCCTAATTGCAGTCTGTCATAGAACCCCGAGATGCCACCTGAAGTCAGGGAGGTGCATAGGACACTGTTTGGGGCCAGGCGCCGGTACCAGGACATTTTTTTTTACTAAACCATTAATTTTATGAAAGGGACCTTGTGATGTCTGGCATGCAATAGTGTAAGACTGCATTTCTCATAAATTGGGCGTTAATTTTTGCTTCTTTTCTGTCTGTAAGATGTTCCAAGTGGAAATAGGCTAGGGTAGCCCCCCAGATGGACAGATGTGAAACTTCAGTAGAAGTATGCATTGGACATCCCTTGTCTGTTTAGATGCAAGCAACTCTGAGGACAAAGCGGCTGCTGTTCCTGCTCACACACTGAGTCTGAAGTTGTAAAAGGGATGAAAAGCATCACAGTTCCATAACTAAATGCGGCAAATTTACTATTTATAAATCTTGCATGTGGGTGGCACTGGACTGTTTGCAAATGTTTGGAAAATTGAATGTTCGGTCTCATGCCTACAGGGACTGGGGCTGCCTGAGAGTGTGGACGTAAAAGGAGAAGCAAGAAACTGCACATGGTTTCCTCAAAGCCATTTCTCCACAAAAGGATGGGCAACCCAGTTTAAAGGTCTTGAAAGAGCTGTGGCATTGCCTCACACACACTCTCACAGCAAGACATCTACAGCAATCTCCAAGTTATTTTGGCTCTGCAAGCAGAGATGGGACATGACTATCCCATCTGAAGCAAGGAGGAGCCTGTCATTTATTTTTGCCTTTTTTTTTTGTTCTATGTGAGTAAAAAGATACAAACTGGGATTGCTAGCAGATTAATACCTCAAATTGAGGTGCAGTTAGATTCCGCAGTGATAAGATGTACGTAATTACCTAACTAAGAAGTGGTGCTGACAGGCCTTGGCATTTTGAGCACTGACTGTGACAATGGAAAGATTTATTCAAAACTAATGTGTCAATTAGAGTCGGTATTTTATTTCACTCCAATGTGCTTCCTGGTGTTTTGCTTTGTAGCTTATTTAGTAAAATAAGCTCCTTGAAGTATACATCAGTTGACTCTTAAAATGAGAAAAAATTCATGGCCTTCCACAACAGCACTGCATGTAAAAAAGGGAAAAGCAAAGTAAAGCCAGACAGACAGTAGAGTAGGAATGGTGAAGGAGATTCATCAGCCACTCTGGCAATGGCAAAAGCCAGACAGTGATGCCTCTACCTCCATCTCCCCTCTTCCTGGCGCACGGAGGTAGGATCTGGATTCAACAAGAGAGAGAGAGTGAAATCATCTGTTTGGAGCAGAAACCAGATCATGCGTCTCTGAGTACTCTTGAGGGAATTTGAGTTGCCCTACAATGAAGAGCTGGATTTTTTCCACTCCTTATCTTCTACTACACATCTTCAAGCAGCCTTGTTGCCTTTCCCTCAGTTGACTCCTCCCTTCCCATGTTACCCCAAATTACATCCCAAAAAGCAAGAGGTGAAAAGCTTCATTTTCCTTGCATGTTATGACATTTCTTTTTGGGGCCTGTCTTGACTATTTGCGTTTTGTACTTCCCTGTTTTACACTACTTACAGTAGGACTGTGGCCTCTTGATGTTACCAGAACAAATAAGATCAAGATAAGGTCAAGCATGAGACAGTGGCATCCCACACACCAGTCAAGAACAACAGACAGTATCTTGGACATCAAACCAAAGCTTATCTGAGAATGAAACCAAGCATGGGTCCTATACACACCAGCTAGTTTCACTGAGGAAAGACATGTCCAACTCTTACATGTGTCAGCAGCCCACTGCTTTGAATAGAGTTACTCACACGATGAAGCACCTTCCTGAACCAGAGCTTCAGTATTAAGTTGAATAGTAGAGAAAAAACCCTTTTTAAGATCAATTGAAAAAGTTCTAATTCAAACCCTGTGTAAAATGTGGACTCGTCTAAACCCGTTATATTATTTCTCAAAAAAAATATACAGCCGGCTTGGCAAAGCTCACTTGTTATTGAATTCATTTTTATACTGCAACTTACGGGAAATTAAATAATACCTCACATTTTTCTTTGTTATGGAAACAATGTGAAAATATTTCTAGTTAACACTCTTTAGCGGTGTTCAAAACATAACTAGAAAATTAACATTTTCCTTTATAATGGTCCTAATTAAAAATCACAGATAGACATAACTTCTGGAACAATGGGAAACCTTTTTAAGTAGTGCATATCAAGGAAAGAAAATGCAAGTGAAACGTAAAGGTAGGTTGGTTTCTGATCAAACAGCAGTTTTGAGTTTTTTATTGTTGACCCATCTAGAGATCCTTTGCTTTCTCACATGCTGGATGGTTGCTTGAGGCATGTCACTCACTCTGAATCGTGTACATTTGCACACCATTGCATTTGTCCCAATGACTTTTCTGTGAAAACACAGCTTGTGGTACTTCCTAAGGGTATTCACAATGAAAACTTTGTGCATCATTTTAGGGGTGTTGAAATGACTGAAATACAGTGAATAAGAGACATACAGGAATTTCCCTCCCCAGCATGAGATGAAGTAAACAAATAAGAAAATACCATTTCATCACAAACCCACGGAGGTCGGAGTTGGGTCATCAAGTCAGGCACTATGGAAAGAATAGTTTGGTTTCTATGTTCATTAAATACTCCTCTCTGCTGAAACTGCATGCAGGAATGCTAATTAGTACTTGCCACTCTCCATTGGAATGGCACTGGGAGATGTCTTAATATTCATCTGGCTAAAGAAACAGTAGTTTCTTGTTACCTAAGCTATTTCTGAAGCAATTATTTGCAGGCAAACAATTCTGCTTCCCCTTTTCAAAACCTCTCTCTCCATCTTCAGCTTTCTAATTTTGCAAAAAAAGGAACAATTAATTCTGGGACCCCAGCTGGAGTACTGTGTTCAGTTCTGGAGCCCCCAACATAACAAAGACATTGAGCTGTTGGAGTGAGGAGGGCCACAAAGATGATCAGAAGGCTGGAGCACCTCCCTGAGGAGGACAGGTTGAAGGAGTTTGGGTTGTTCAGCCTGGAGAAGAGAAGGCTCCAGGGGGATCTTATAGTAGCTTCTTAATACCTGAAGAGGGCCTATGGAAAACCTGGGGTAGGACTTTTTAATAGGGTCCAAAGGAGTAATGGATGCAAGTTGGAAGAGGGTAGATTTAGGCTGGATATAAGAAAAAAGTTCTTTACTGTGAGGGTGATGAGACATTAGAACAAGTTGCCCAGAGAGGTTGTGGATGCCCTCTCCCTGGAGGAGTTTAAGGCCAGGCTGGACAAGGCACTGAGCAACCTGATCTAGTGGGAGGTATCCCTGCCCATGGCAGGGGGATTGGAACTAGATTACCTTGAAGGTCTCTTCCAACCCAAACCATTCTATGATTCTAGAAACAGCAATCTTTTATTGGTGCAATAATGTATTGTGTGTTGCTCAAAGGATCACATGACAGCTTAAAATTTTGCACTAAAACTCTGAGCTAACTTAGAGAAAATCATGAGGAAATACATCTTGTTTTGTCTGTGAAATCACTCCCTGAAAACTGCAGGTGTTGTTCCACTGGTTAACTACTTGCAGCATAAAAAAATTATGTTTGGCCTATCTTGTCTGCACTTGTGCAGCATCAACTTCTCTTTTATGCCATGCAGTTCACAGAACACCACTCTGCTTCCTCAGTATTTAACCCATCAGCTTTTGTCCACTCTTTCCTAAGAGACATCTACTCTGTATTCAAAGACATCAAGAAGTGAAGAATACACCAGTATTCTTGGTATTTTGTTCCAATGGTTAACCACCACCACCAAAATTATTTCCTGACAGCTTATTTTCAGTATCTTCTGATTTAAATTATGCGGACTGTTCTTCCTGATGTCATTTGGAACAACTGAAGCCTCAGTCCAACACCTGTTAAAATCAAGGGAAACATTCATATTGATTACAAAGGATATTGAACCATGCTATGAATTATATATAACACTTCTCTGTGGTTTATGAGATGAATGTTAAAGAAAGTCTTTCTTAATTTTCCAGCAGAGGAAGAATGTGAATGATAGTGAGAATGCTGCCCTCTCATGGTTTTTTGGATGAACGTGTTCTCATAATATGTTAGAAATACGAATATAGCATTTTTAGGCAGCTGCATGCTGAACTATTGTCTTTTATGTATTGCAATGAAAGGCCAGTTTGTAACTGGTATCAATCCTGGGAAGAGCCCCTGCCTGAAACTGTGGAACCTCACATGTTCCCATGAGAAGGACTCATCCATTTTCTAGGTGTTTACAGAAAGAACATTTCTAGTTTGAGAGCAAGTCATAAAATCATAGAATTTGTTGAGTTGAAAGGGACCATCAAAGGTCATCTACTCCAATCACTTTGGAGTAAGGACAGGCATCTTGCACTAGATTAGATTGTTTAGACCCTCATCCAGCCTGGCTTTGAATGTCTTCAGGGATGGGGCTACCTATTCCAGTGCTTCACCGCTGTCATGATGAAGAACTTCTTCTGAATTTTTAATCTAAACCTGCCCTGCTCTAGTTTAAAACCATTGCCCCTCATCTTATCACTACATGCTCTGCTAAACAGTCCCTCCCTAGCTTTTCTGTGGCCGGTAGGCCACTGTGAGGTCTCCCCAGAGCCTTCTCCAGGCTGAACAGCCTCAACTCCTTCAGCTTGTCCTCATAAAGGTGCTCCAGCCCTCTGATCATCTTTGTGTCCTTCCTCTGGACCCTCTCCAACAGGTCCATGACCTTCTTGTGCTGAGACCTCCAGAGCTGGAAGTAGTACTCCAGGTGGGGTCTCATAGGAGCAGAGTAGAGGGCTAGAATCACCTCTCTTGACCTTCTGGCTGTCTCTTGTCTGATGCAGTCCAGGATAGAGTTGGCTGCCTGGGCTGTGAGCACACACCGTTGGCTCATGTTCAGCTTTTCATCCACTGAATTAGTTCAGCCAAGTGTATGCAAAGTACTGGAGTCTTTTTCCCCTCCTTATTAGTAAACTTCTGTGCACGTACAAAGGAACAGAAATAGGTGCAAAGTGACTGCAAGCTTCCTACACATCCTTGCTAGCTGTTGGGCAGTATATCCAACATATCCAGGGTATTCAGAGACCAGGACAGCTACAGGACTTGGGAAGACCAGGGCCTTCTGTGCCCTCCTTGTGCACTCTCTCTGCCCAGTTGACAATTTGTCTTTTATTGTCTTCATGATCTATTGCAATTTCACAGTGAAAAACAGGACATCAAAGTAGAAGACCCTATATGGTGATCTCCCTGGAAAAGGATTCCTGCAAACTATTCAAGGAAGCCGCTTGTTTTTTGGTAAGAACTGGATATCATATTGTATAACCTCAGTCATGAGCTCAGTCATGTCCTTCATTCTGCAGAGTCCTTCATGTGCAAAACCATGAAAGAAACCACATCAAGATGTGCAGACTGTTGAAATCGTCAAGTAAACATCACCCACATTTATCTATGACTTCCTTACTCAGAATAATGAAATTCTATCTTGACCGAATTGGGAAAAAATGCATAAAATGACTGGTTATATTTAAATAATTCATAGGCCAGAATAGACCATTAGGTCATGTAGCCTTGTCTTCTAGATAACACGAGTGCTTATATTTCACACTAATTACTGCCAATAAGGTACATTTGACAATAACATAATCCTCCAGGAAAGCACTAGTGTGAAAATGTCAAGAAATAGAATTTCTTTTCCCCTTTGGCAGTTTGAGAAGGTTAAATCTCTTCTGTTCTGAAATGTTTTGAGTATTTCTTCTTCATTCCTCACTGGAAGATATCTGTCTTTCAGTCATGAGTTTATAGTCTCATTGACAGAGTATATCTAAATTATTCAGATGGATCTTCTCAACAGGTGTTACTCAAAGGAATTTTTTTTATTAATGGTGACTTTCTAGAAAAATAATGACTTTGGCTCCGTAGAAACTTCTGGAACTTACAATATAAGAATGGTACTTCTCAATAGTTACAGGTGTAGTCATACCATGTAATGTAAAGTAAGCTTCATTTCTGATGGGACGTGGTAAATTCATGAAATTATTGCACTGAAAGAGGAAATTCATCCTAAACACATTGTGAATTACATGATTTCCCCATTTTGTCAAAACAAAATTTTGTCTCAGTCTGGTCACACTAAGGCTAAAACTCAAATGTGAGTATTCAACTAATTTCAAAGTACTTAATTTTGGGATAAGTTATAACACCATAGTGGGGTTAATGTCAGCAGACTACTTCTGAAAATTAGTCCAATTAAACCAACTAATTTCCAGTTGGTTTCAGGGACGTAAAACCTTCTATCACTTCTTTCACAGTCAACCAGACACATTGCTTGGAGCACAGACTGGATTTTATGTCACATGATTGTGCTGGAGAAAGGGAGAGTCTGGGCTTTCCAAGCTTCTTTTCTCTCTCTCAGTGTCATATGTTAAGCTAAGAAGTTTTAAGCTAAGAATAAAGGTAGAATATAAATATGCTGTAAATATTTTTTCTCTTCTCTTTCTCTATAATGGTTTTTTGGGCTCCATGATTCAACTCACACACAAATCCACCATATTAAAAAGACTACTGGAATGTATCTGTGTGTCCTTTCCCAAACCAATTGCACTAGAAAGAAAACAGAATAACAAAAACTTTTGACCCTTTAATATTGGTGTATAGACCAAAGCAGGGTAAATATTCGATTGACTAACAAGAAGAAGGTACAGACCAGCAAAGCAACCAAACCTCTTTAATATCTCTCAAAAGACTCAAGCGGAGCGGGTGTTTGGTAAATTTATCAGACCAAATTTCCATTCCATGAAGAGCTCTGATGGTGACAAATGGAAAGAAGCACCTGCAGAAAATCCACAGATCCAAGGGAAATCTTCACAGATTTTCATCCTCTGACCTGAATGATGGTGTGAGAGGCTTGTGACTCATTCAGACACACAGCCTGCTAACAGGGCTATCTTCTTACCCATGTACTCTGGGTTGAAATTAGAAATGTTCCCCTAATAGAGGGTTATACTGAAATATGACCAGTTCGCATTTCTCATGCTACATTGAAAATGCATGTAAGCAATGATGCAAGTTAAATAATGTTTGTTAAAAACTACCATGGCATTTTGATTCACTCAGTCTGCTGGTAAATGTTCTTTCTTCCTCTCCGCAACTATGCTAAATATACCATGGCACATTTTAGATATCCAGGGTTGGGAAGCATTTAATTCTTTGAAATGTGCATCTTCAGAGTCTTAACCAGAAATATACCTTGCCAAATATCTATTTAGTTGCTATATAGTGGCTAAACCTAATTTTACAAGGAACAGCTTCAGAAGGCTGTGCAACCCTAGAAAAAGATATGCAAGCTCTACAGAGAAGTGGCCAAAGAGCCATATTACAGACTCTCCTACTTCCAGAATTATGTGAAGCTTGAAGCCAGGTACAACTGCTATTATCAAAATACAAGCTGGCAAGAATAAAACATGTTGCTCCAGAATATAGCTGCAGCCAGTATTGTCAGAGACCAATTAAGTTTTGGGTCTATTTCTCTGGAGCACAGCCCTGTAGGGCTGAAGAGTAGGTGCCATAGAGCTATTCACTGCTCTATGTGAATCTGAGCTAATGTGAATGAAGAATGGGAAATGGAATTTACTTATCAGTATTTTTGGTTGCACTGAGCCTCACTTTTCCCTCACTCCTGAGAATAGAGAGGTGCCAGAGAGCCCACATAGAGACTGCACCCCAATTGTACTAGGCTTGGGTAATTTCACTCTATTTAAGAGCTGTTGCTCTCCTCTGTGAAAATCTGTTTACCGAAATAACCATTCAGCTAAAACAACTCCAAGGGTACAAAACAGGGACTTTCCATCTCCTTTACACATGTTTTGTATTATCTGTGCCTTAGGCTTGTTTTTACCCATACCTCATTCTGCCTTATTAGTAT
This sequence comes from Turnix velox, assembly GCA_013400935.1. NCBI lineage: Eukaryota > Metazoa > Chordata > Aves > Charadriiformes > Turnicidae > Turnix > Turnix velox. The sequence goes on from VZTY01026323.1 coordinate 961,344, forward strand.
GGATAAAGGAGATGATGACTACAGAGATTACAAGATTTTTATTCAGAATCCCTCAAGGGTCATTTTGAGCATTTTTATAGCTATTTATCTACTCAAAACAGAGAAAAGAAAGAGAGGAATGCAGCATTATGCAAAGAAAGGAGGAAGCGTGACACGGTCTGGAGAAGGGGACAAGTCTTCTAAAAGGTAATAGAAAATTAACTGTTCTGTACCCACACTGAGCACAAAAGAGGAAAAGATCAAGTAAAATTTAGAGAGAACTCTGAATATATACTCTGTTTGGAGGAGAGTTAAATACTGGAAGAGAAACCATGGTCCCAGTGACATTAAGGTTGTATATAGAGAGGTTAAATAAACCTATGTCAACTACATCTGATTTTATACAGAAGCAGCAGGAGGTCTTTACAGGCTTCTCAGAGTTGCTTCTAGGGAACAGCCACCATCCTGAACAGTCAACTGCTGCTCCACATCACCTGATGCTGAAATCACAAGAGCTGTGTGAGTGTGAAAGCCTCAGGAAAGAGCCAGGCAACATTTCCAAAAGGTTTAGGGAGAGGCTTCACAAGTAGACCTGGAGACTTTAGGCCTATTATAGCCCCTGCCACCACACTGTGAGAGAGGGTTAGCAGAGGTGGATGGATGAAGTGGTTAGGGGACATTTGCTATCGGATGTTTACACCAGCAGACAGAAACCAAATTAATGAACTCTTGGCAGAGCTTTTTATTTATTGCTCATATGGATGTGTTGCTGTTTTCTCCCACTAAGCCTGTGAGTCTTTCCCTCCCAATACAGTTCCACTGGTCTCCTCTACATTCTTGCACTTGGTACCAAAGTTGTGTTACAGGCACATCAGGTGGGCACATGGTCTGCAAAAGAGCTTGAGCTGGCGATGTTGGTTGCAAAAAGAGATCTACCCAGGAGCTATTTAAACCTGTCCCTTGTTTTTGCCAGTAACATCAGAAAGAAGGCTGACACACAGAAATTACTTTCTTCTAATACTGGCCAGAGGCCTTTTTTCAGAAAACAGGGAAGAAAAATCTCTCCTAGTAGAACTTCTTTTCCTATGTCCCTGACAGTGCTTGTGTACCAAGTACAGCAAGCAGCAAGTAGGTGCAGAATTAAGTTTGAAATGCTTAACTAGATATGGGAGAAGAGGACTTGTAAGAAAGCTGGAGACAGGCTTTTTAGCAAGGCCTGTTGTGAATGGACAAGGGGTAATATTTTTAAACCAAAAGAGAGTAGATTTATACTAGATATAAAGAAGAATTTTTTTACAGTAAGGGTTGCCCTGAGAGGTGGTAGAAACCCCATGCCTGGAAACATTTCAAGATCAGGTTGGACTGGGCTCTGAGAACCCGATCTAGTTGAAGACATCCTTGCAGGGGAGGTTGGACTACATGATCTTTAAAGGTCCCTTCCAGCCTAAACTATTCTACCATTCTTCAAGTATTCCAAGAAAGCAGGGGAGGTATTCATGCCAAGCAGATGAGGAAGCACAGGGACGTACACCTATGGACTTTCATCTCTATAAGTTTTATGTGCTGAAATCCTTCGGGCAGCTGTGCAATGATGGTGGAGTATCTTCTAATAGACCCTTTGTTCAAGGGAGGCCTTGTGAGATTGAGAGAAACCCAGATGCAGATCTGGAATAACAGTCTTGCCTGGCTATGCCATTCCCTGCTGAGGAATCAGGAAGCAAGCTCAAGGATGGTTGATGCTCTTAAATACATCACAGTGCTTTTACCTAAGCAAGACATATCTTCTGCCCATCCCATGGGCAGTGTCAGGCACTAAATTCCCCATCAATCATTTACCATCTGTCATTATTAGCGTGCAATTTTTCTAGTGGGTCTTTTTTTCTTTTTCATGCACTTAAAGTAAGTTGCAGCCTTTGGTTGCACTCACACATTCCCTTCCAACCATATCTAGGATTTATCTCATGTACTGCAGACGTGCTGTAGGCTCAAATCCAAATCATGTTTCAAGGGCCATTTGTTTCAGTCATTTCTGGGTTAGTCTTTAACCTCCCAGCACAGCCAAGTCCAGGCACTTGCTCTCCCCACACAAAAGTGTATCACCATGCCAAAATACCGTGTCTTCCCCACCCCTTCTCTCCTGGGTGAACTCACTGTCCCCAAATCATTTTATCCTCCCACTTGGCTGTAGAATAGCAGCCACCGCTTCCAATGAAACTGAAGCCACTGGCAACCAAACCTTCATTCCTGGGAGAAGCACCAAGAACTGTCCATCTGCCTGTTTCTTGATCTTTTCAGGCTGTTTCTACCAAAAAGTCAGAGACAGAAGATGAAAGGAAATGTGTTCCTCTGTCACAAGAAATTCAGGGGGCATGCTTGAGGACAGGGGAAGCAACTCAGAGGGAGAACAATAAAACATAAAATAAACAAAAATTAAATTAAATAATACAATTTTTATTAAAATGAGAACTTCAATGCCAGAATGTGAGTGGCATTTATGAGTGCACAGGAAAATACCAGCATCTGTGTGGTCACAATGTTTTGTGAGTGCAATAAAGCTAAAATGGATTCAGTCTGATCTCTAAAATTCTGCCCCATAAAGTTACTGTTAATTCTTCAAGATTAAAACATCCTCTGGCTCTACCTCAGTGGTCCAGTATGCCAGAAAATAAATAAGCAGTATTAATTACCCTCTATGGTGGTATTATGTCCAAGAATGGCTGACAGTATTGCTGTAGCCATTGCAAGTGCTTGCCAATAGCCACAACTAAGAAGCTGATGGGTGACTGTGGCCCATTTTTGTTATTTTCTTATATTTGCCATAGTTCTATTGCACCACAAGGAATTTTATATTAAAGATATTAAGACTGCACCATATGAAATTATTCTCTTCAGGCATTCATTTTCTACAAGTATCGAACAAGGTATCCCAAGTTTAAATTTTGCCTGTAACTGTTGGAGTTTTAAATTTATGAAACAGTGGAATTCATACTGGAATCAATGGCCTTCTCCTTTCCTGCACAAAGTTTTGACTGATGACAGTATTTTCAATTTAAAAAAAAACTTAATGGACCTTCAATCTTTCAGTCTTTCCAGTTGCAGACTCTTAATTGTGAATCAGCTTAGAGCTGCATTCCATAGACCTAGAGACAAATACAAATTCTGCATCCCACAGCATTTTAAGAGGCTTGATTGTTGTTTATTTTAAATCAGTGCAGTCATCAGCTCAGATATAAATCCTCGTCTTGCCCATAGTTCTCCATAATTCATACATTACAGGAAAACCCAAAGTGTGATCGTGGATTCAGACTTTTTTATGCTTGTACTTTTTCAAGTACTCAGAGGAAGCAGCACATTTCCAGAGCTCCCTCAATATTTCTGTTTTAGAGGTAATAACTGGTGTGTGAGATCATTGCACACACCCAGCCTTTCCACTTTGAGACTATTTATGTATGTTATAATAAAGACAACACATTTTGCAAACTGCTCTGTTTACAAGGGCAAGGGTTATAATTGTTCACACTTTGTTTAATACTTTACATATGTTTACACTGATCTTTAGATACAGTGGCAAGAGGATGCATCAGGTGGAGTGGAATATCAACATAATTTTCTGATGACAGAAGGAAGGCTTGTGAATGAGATCTGAGTTCTAAGAAATTACGTGGATAGCAAGCAGAATACAGATCAGCATATTGAATTTCCACTGCTTTTTTTTTCACAATGCAAGGAAGAGAAGAAGAAACTGCTGAGATACATAAGATGTTAATCACTGCCAACTACAGCACATGCAAAAATATAAAAACATTGCTTTGCTTTTGACTAAAAGAAAAAACCCAAATATTTCTCCAATGTGACCAATAGACTTGAGTAAATAACTCAAGTGTTGAATATAAGCAAGAAGCTAGATTTCACTAGGCTCTGTGAGAATGAATAGTGTTACATTATTATACCACTAAGGAGATGTCTGTATATTCTGGGAAAATGTTAATCGGGCCCTGTGGGGATGGGCAGCTGGGCTCAAGTTCCTTCAGCTTTGAATTTAGGACACAGGACAATGGGTGCAGCTGGAACACAGGAGGTTCCAAAGAAATAGAAGAAAAAACTTTGTCAGGGTGAGGTTGAGAGAAGAGTGTCCCAGGCTGCACAGAGAGGGTGTGGGGTCTCCTTCTCTGGAGACATTCAAACCCCTTCCCGTGTGACCTGAGCTGGGTGTTCCTGCTTCAACAGGAGGATTGGACTAGATGATATCTTGAGGTCTCTTCCAATCCCTGACACTCTGTGTGTGTGTGTGTGTGTGTGAATTTCAGGCTAATGATATTTAGTAGGTGCCTGAGGGGCACAATGGAGTACAACACTGCCAATCTGATCAGCTTGTTTCCTGATCCTCAGGCTCTGTTTTTGTCTCTGCTAGTTTCATGCCATTACCACTAGAGCTAGGATTTGAGCTGAGGGAATTTCTGGAATTCAATGTTCATGGGTTACGTACTTTGCTTTTTGGTACTTTGTCTTTTTCCTGATTCATGGCTTGGGACCAGTGGTCTAAATAGAGAGGAAGAAAGGGAGAAACATTCTATTCTCAGCAAGAGAGGTTGCCTCATGCAAGCACAGCAAGGCAATGGCTCCCAGCTCTGACTGCATTCCTCTCACTGCTGTGCATTTTCTGGCTTTGGAGAAGATGATGGAGATCCAACTGATTGGACATGACTGGTGCGCAGCAGAGGCACTGCTCAGCTCTACCTTGCTTCTCTGCAGAGCACCCCATCTGCAGAGCACCATGCAGGCAGTCAAGGAACAGCTTGGAAGACCTGGGTGGCCACACCATTCCTTCAAGCAGCAGCAGCTCCTATTGACATGGAGCACTGCCTGAGAAGATTATTCACTGCAGGAGTGGGATGAGGATATTTACAGCTGCAATTGCTTTGAGCATTTATTTGCAGGCTTTGCAGCTGGAGTCTCCAGTTGGAGAAATAAATCTCCTCTGTTGGAGGAAATGTTTTCTGGTTCTTATTAGTTCAATTCTCAAGATTTTACAAAGAGTTACCTAAAATGTATGTATGTGAACAGTCAAGGTCTTGTACACATATTCATCCTTTGCCTTTTCCTATTAATTTTTGTGGCTAAACCTTTGCTTAGAAGAGGGGGCAAACAGAAGGTCTATTATAAGTCTTCTCTTGTCTTTATCATAATAGGATCAACATATATTGGCAGATGCTCAGATGCCCCAAGGCTCTTCTTGTTAGAAGACTTGTTATTTTTTCTCCCTTTCCCCTCACAATGATAATACAGCTGTTCTACAGAACCAGGTGTCAAAGGTTTCTTCCTGCAACAGTGTCTCTACATGACCTTGGGGAATGTAAGTAAGTGCTGAGTCACCAAATCACTCTGGCTTTAATATTGGGGGAAAAACACAAAGGCAAATCCAAACCTTCCTTCTCGCAGATTCAACAAAATTAGGCAGATGAGGTCTTTATTCAAGTTCCCATCAGGTCAAGAAAGACTTCTGATTGTCTTGGTTTTGAAATGGAATTAAATGAATTGAAATAGAATCATGCTCTTGGGAATTTTAAAAGGTTAAATTTTAAGTGTATTTATTTTAAAATCATAAAGGTATATACAAGCTCACATACATGGTGTCTAGCAAGAAATTCTTACGGTTTTAAAAGTAAAATCTTTGAACTAAACTCTTGCAGCAAAAGTGAGAAAAATTTTTCTGTTCAGCAAAGGAAATACCTTGTGCATTTTTCCTCAGTGGAAGCAGCACAAAGAACGATTTGTGCTGAACTGAAGCTTTGTGGTGTCTCAACTTTGTTTAAAAAACTTTGGAGAGTCCAACTGTACTATATCTGGTAAAAAAATCTATTATCTATTTTTTCAATCATTTAGGGTGATCTCCTTTGAAGGATGCAGAGCAGCCAGAGCAGTCAAAGAGCAATTGCCTTTAAGACAAGAACAGACTTGATTCTTTCTTGAAAGGACTCATTCCTTGCTTTTCAAAAACCAGAACATTTCTTACTCTCTTAGATGAACTCTGGTCCTCAGAAGTCCTATAAAGTTTTATGTTTTAGAATCTAAACAAGGTGAATGGAAACAAAGACCCACACATTCAGTGACATATCTCCTTTTCAATGACAAAGACTTCCTAAAATGCAATTAAATACCACTAAATGCACTCATTTAAGCCCAAATGATGCAGGAAAGCTGCATTTAGTCTATATATGCACCTGTGGCTGGATAGGCACCTCTGGTTATTACTTGTGTTCACAAGAAGTACTGCCATGGCTGAGCTCAGAATTTAGAAGGCATTCTTCTGCCTGGGACTGTTTGGGATTCATACAAAATAAAAGTGCATCCATGAAGTGCTTGATTCATTGTGTGTGTTCACAACACCAGTGGAGTGCAGAGACCTGGTAGCCACATCCACCTTCATTTAAAGTCAATGAGAAAATGTGCGTTTTACAGTAGCCTAGAGGTTATGGTAATTGCCTAAGCAGAAGTGCTTGCTTGTGAACCTTCTAGGATTGTAGAGCCCAAGTCCATGTAACTGGCTTCACAGGAGGAAGCTAATCACCAAGCCATTGGACATTCCAAGTAAGGAGTATACTATCACTTCTCATTGAAATGGAGACACTACAAGCTGAATTTGAGATCATGAGTCTAGAGAGACAGAAATGAGGAGACCTACAGCTGGTAACTCAGCAGGGAGGGAGCTCTGCTCCGAAGCAAAGCTTAGCTTTCAGTTGTTCAGTAAAAAAACACTCAAACTTTTTTGTCTTTTGACCCTTTTACCTCATGAAAGAGAGTGAATCTGCTAGTAGTGCTGCTTCTTTTAACAGATAACTAAGTGTGCACTGAGTGGGCCTGGATTGAAGTCAAGAGCTGTTGCAAAGCTTTAAATGAAACACAGGATCATGAAATTTTTACCCTGCAAAAGTTTCCTTTCCTCCTGCCCCCCAGGAAAAGATTTACATTTCCCTTTACTTTTGCTGGGGCCACGTACAAAAGTTCTAGTGATGGCTGCAGACCACCCATGTGATTTCCCTATGCTGAGCAATTTAAAACTAGCCCCAGATCTAAGTCATCATCTAAGAATATAAACATAGAAAATTTGTAGATGCTTTGTTCACTTACTATACAAAATAGTCAAGCATTCTCCCCTGTTATTGTCATCTTATTACTGGGAAAATGTCCAATCCTGTTCATTCTTACAAATCAGCAAGTTATTTTAAGCCAAGAGTGTTTAAATGAGAGATGGGCTGGCAAATTCACTTCTAAGTTTTCATTAGCTAATTTCATGTGACTTTGGCAACAAAATACCTGCTAACTAGTTTCATGTGACTTTGATGATCAGCCCAGAACCAAGATTTGCAGACAGTGAGCTGGTAGAAATTGCTAGACTTCAGGTTGAAACAAAGACGCTCATTCTTCTAGGGGGAAAAAAAGTGATACTACTTTGCCATCCCTCTGGTTTTGCAATAAACTTTTCCGTTTGTGCTGCTCTGTTTGTGTCTTCTGCACTGGTGATGAGTTAAAATCAACAGACAACAACAACATCCTGAACATTTCAAGCAATATTTTATTTTGGTCGAGTCCATTGAAGTACAATGTATTAAAGGTGAATGGATGGAAACAAGTGTAATAAGCAGAAGAATTAACTCCTTTGAAAGTGGTGAAGAAACCAAACTTGCCATCCAGGGTCCTTTGGGAGCAGGCTGGAAGGAGCATTACAGAGACACACAGAACTAATGGGGAGGCAAAAGCAGCCAGCCAAGCAGAAAGACTGCTTGGGTATTTCCAGCTCCTCAACTTCAGTCATTCAGGATAGCAGAAGAATGACTTTCCCAAAGTTGTATCTATTTTGCAGAAGAATCAACAAGCTGAACCAAGTTTGCAGAGCTTAGTAAGAAGAGAGTCCACTAGCAAACCCCTACTACGTCTGCTCAACCATCAAACCACTTGATACAAACAGCCTCCACAAAGAAGTAACACCAGTTCTGTATACAACTTTGACTGAACAATTATGACTACTCAATTTGACTTTGTAGTAGTCTCTTGTTGCATCCATGTTCACAGCCACCTGCACATCACTGCTTCCAACAAGACAGTAGCAACTGAGAATTTCTTTCTAGTCTTGGGGCTGTGTCAAAGTCTGGATTATCAAGGAACAGATCTGTATTGCCCAGACAGAATTAGGTTGGGAATCTAGATATAAGAATTATCTTAAACTTTCAATATAGCTTTGGGTGATCTAGAAGTAAAAAAATTGCATTTTGGCATCTAGTTCATTCACTTTACTGGTCCTTCAGGAAAGGGTATTAAGTAGAATCACTAGTTCAATCCATAGCCCCTCTTAATAGAAGCTATTATTTCTCAGCTTATGTGTAAGGTAAGCTTTTAGGCTAGAGCTGCTGTGTCTTGTTTCAGTTTCACCCTGTCACATTTCTCAGGATGAAGCCAGGAACTGCACAGATCCCAGCAAAAGCCCTTTTTTAGTGGTGAGAATAAAAGAAGCCCTGGCACCAAAACATCCATCTAAAGAGAATTCAGTGATGACAAACATAAAGGGATCCATTATCTGCTTTCCTGTATATATTACAGACCTTAGACCTCTCTGGTTTTAAGATCAGAGAGATTAAAATATGTAGCAGGATATGAGGCTGTAAGTACTACTCAGCTTCTCCATGTAGCACAGAAGTAGGCTGAGGCTACTCAGCCTACCAAATTTTACACCAGCTTCCTGGGCAGGTGTGCTTTTCACCCTGGCTGAAGGAAATAACATTTGCTGAACTCCTGACAATTGTGGAACGCATTGGTAACCTCACCACAGGCTGCCACAAATGTGGACGGTGACCTCCAGCAGCATGACAAACCTTCCTCCATGTCTAGCTTAGAGCCTTCTTCTCCTTCCAGCCACACACAGTCTGGCAATCATTCAGTCCCTTTACTGTCCCTCACCTGCTTTTTGTAAAAACAATATAATTCCCATTACTGGCATCCAAAACCTAATGTTATAAATATAAGAATCAGATGGTTATTCCCTCTTTCTTTATGGGATTTTCCAAGATTGTCTTGGATATATTTAGTATTCATGTGTAATGAGTCAGAATGTCCACCTGTGGTCTCCATAAACCAATTTTGTAAATAGCATTGACTGATGTGACTCAAAAAAAAAAAAAGGCAAAAAAAGGGCCAGTTTCTGTTTTCCACTTTTAGTCTGAATTCAAACACTGTTTGCAGTTCCAAGAACTCTGTGGGTTTCATACTCTGGGTCAGTGGGTGGGGAATACTGGAAAAGACACACTCCATCCTGTCCCCTTGTTCTGCTGGGCCTGCAGGAAGATGACTTTATTTTATAGCAGAGCAAACCACCTTTTCATTTATAAACTGTACAACTACACAACCTGTAGATGAGGCCCTGTTGAGCTTACTTTCCTGTACTTACTTTCCTCACCTTGGAGGTTGCTTTTGAAAAACAGTGAACTTTGATCTGGCACAAATGAATGCACAAAATGAGCCATAGTCTGGTATTCATAGATGGTGAAAAGCATGGAAGGATGAAAGTTTCACTGACTTTTCTGTCACACTTGGAAGAATAAGGAAAAACAACTTGACTTCAGAGTTAGCTGCCACACCTAAACTGCTTAGTTTGATCTGGAGTAACCTGGCCATGGTGGGAACCCTTTGGGGCTGTGGTACTTGTCCTTGATCTTCAGGCAACCAAACCTCCAGGCTTTTTTGGAGCAAGGGAGCAGCAAACAACTGAAAGCAAAGAAGAGGACACAGCTTGTGTCCTGATAATAAATGAAAAGTTGTGTTAGCTGAAGCTTAAATTAACCCCTCTGGCAGATCAATATCTCAAGATAAAAGCGCCATTGTGGATAATGTAAGGATATAACACAAATTTGGGTTTAACATCAACTGTGGAAGGATAATTGAAACCTGCTCTGCAATGCAGGCAAGCCCCATCTCCAAAAGAATTATTCCGTGAAATTGGAACTCAGGTTCAATTTTAAAATTTGGCATCTCTTAAGACATTCTTAAGCCTTCTTTATAGATCTTAAGATCTAATTTCATCTGCATCCTTGCTAGTTCAGATGACGGTATTAAAAGAACACATATGAGTGCACAGGTAGATGCATTTGAAGGCTCTAAATGTTCAAAACCAACCAGGGAAATAAAGTCAGAGGATTTACTTGCTGAGTGCTTAAATAGTCTGTTGACTTCAGTAGAAGTTTTGGCAAAGGCTAAAGGCAGGCTGGCCCCTTACTAAACAGAAGTGAATGAAATAATTGCTGATTATGGCAATATCAGCTGTGTTTCTTTCAGGTTTTACATAAAGTGTGTTGAGTTTGGGTCTTAGAAAGAGACACCTAACTCACAGCACATATATCAAAAGGTCCATTAAGACTCACAGAGCTATGGAAACTGCTCTGAGTTTCAAACTTAATAACGCTGCCTCACTTTCCTTCTCCAAAATTTTATGAAATTTACAGTTAGCATGTTTTCATTATGAAAGTCAAGAAATGTGATACCTTGAAGGATTTTTACATTAATGCTTCAGAAACACTTGAATCTGGAACTCAAAGCAAACTTCAAGGCTTGCAAAACCACTTAGGTTGGAATGTATAATACAATAAAAGGCAACAGTCTGCATGACTCCTTGCCAACTGAAACCACCAAGCACCACCTAGATCGATTAGTACATGATTCTGCCAGGTGCCAACGTGTCTTGTGAGTCACTATGTACTCTCAGCTCTTTGAAATCAACAGAACCAAGTCAAAAGACACTTAGTACTTACTGAGATTGAGTTTCTAACAAAGCAGTAGAGGAGTGTTTTTTGCCATATGCCTTGAATAGAAGAAGAAACTCAAAACACCCACTCTCAGACATCAAAATGAATAAAATTACCAAGGAGCCAGCATTTCTCATATCGTAATGAGTACAAAGCAAGCAGCTGAGCTAGCACATAATGAGGCATATTAATTTGGAATTACAGCAGTATTCGATAGCAAGGCGAATTTACTGAAAGCAGATATTTGGTGTATGGTTCCAGACCCTCAGTGTAATTCTCAAATTTATATTCTAAAGTCATTTCCACTGAAAAAAAAAAATCAAATTGGTTATTATTCTGGCACTCTAGATAAAAATTCAACTGAATTTAGGAGATTAACTTTATTTGTGCTTTTATTACCTAGAAAAGTTTGATCCTTAACAATAATTGCAAAGCTTATAATTCCACAATTGAAAGAAAGAGCTTCTTTATTTTAAAAATAACCTGCAAAGGAGCAGTCATTCATTAGTACTCGTTCTTTATGAGTGTATGATAAGTACTCCTGATGTAGACACATGTGGCTGACAAATTGCTGGTAGTGTTAAAATATACACTCGAAATAAACATAATAACTGACTCCAGTCAAGTATGTCTTCTATGTGGGAATGGCACCTTCTGCCTATTGTACTTTGTGCTTTTTGGTGGCTGTGATGCTATGTAAAGATTATTTTTATTTACTGGCTTGGCATGAATTTCCAGTGTTCCTCAGACTAGCAGTATTCTTATTTGGATATGAACCCCAGTAGGTTGGGCACTATCCAAACAGGAAAGGCAGTTCTGCTTTTGTTTCAGCAGTGTCACAAGCTAAAAAAGTGTGACATAGAAGCAGCCACTCAGAAATCACTGAAATCTAGCCAGGTCCTCTTGAGCATCGTGCAATGCCAGTCACCCCTGGTAACACAGCAATTATAATAACAGTGCCGGCAACATGACACAGACCAAAGGGAAGGAAGTGCGGGAGAAAGAACTGTAGGCAATTAGAGTGACCAGACCTTTAAGGTAATTTGTAATATAGCCAGAAGTCAGGACAGATGATGCTATTCTCATGACCTGCAGGAGAGCCCCCCAGCGGGGTATGAGTGACTCAGAATGAAGAATGCCATCTGCTGAATCACAATGCCACTTCCAGTGGCACTCAGTTTTTCCTTCCAGGATTCCTCTGTCTGTCTGATACTGGGTGAACTCTAAGATTTTTTGAAAGCTGAATATATGTAAGGTCTTGGACTAAGCTTGTGCCCTGTGCAATACCATCAGCATTGCTGGCCTTGCCTCCAGGTTGAGGATGAACCATTTAATTTCCTCTAGTCCTTACAAAGGCCTAATTTCAAAATATGTCCTTATTTTTGCTAAGTGTTGTCTAGTCTTCTGGAACCATAGTAATTTAAGGAGCAGTCAGTGTTTCCATTACAAACTCTCATTTCAGGGATTTATCATTGCAATAACAACATATTCTTATGGCAGAAATATACTTTCGGCATGAATTCTCTGCTGAAGGGAGGTAGGTTTAAGTGTCAAAGCAGAAAAAAAAGGAAAAGACTAAAGAGTTGGTTCTGAAAAAAAAGTCAAATGCTTGGTTTTAAGCACCTGGGGAATTTGATTGAGTTACAGAGCTTTGTTTATGTTTTCAAAAAGCAAGCACAGAGATCGAAGTAATTAGTAGTTGTACTTGTAATTAACAAGCAAATTAACTAAATAAATGAACACTTAGCATTTGTGCAAGAGCAACATCTGTCCACAGAAGAAAGGACAAAGATCACAGTCCTAATACAGAAAAAAGTGCCATCTCAGTTGTGTCATGAATTCCATGTATGCTTTGTAGTCTCAGCTCTTGTTCAACTTAACTATAAGAAACTTAAGCTGTTGCGAAAGAGGATTGTCTCCTAGTCTTGGAAGGAGATAGTTTTGATAATGCTGTGTTATCCATCTTCCTGCTATCTTATGTAGATACAATGGGTATTACAGAGATTCCAGTTATTCAAAGAAGATTTCTGTCTCATGGAGAGAAACTGAATGATGTGTCTGTAGATAACCAATTCTTGTGTTAAGGCTGGAGCTCTAATCCTGCATTTCAGCAGAAGAAATTGTTCCTGATCTCATAAACATACTCACAAAATAGTATCTCTGTTGTCAGAAGTATTTCCCCACACACATCTAAGAGAAGTGCATCTGCATGATCCTGGGATACAAGCAGAGGCAGACTTAAAGCCTGAAACTGTTGTCTTCTGATACATATAGGAACTTACAAACACAAATTTTACTTTCTATATAGTATGCTAAAGGAAGAGTTGAAACTTCTGAAGAGGATGGTTGAAATCCTAATTATATATATAATTGATATTGTAAGTCATTGATTTTATCTACCTACCACAGCAACAAAAGTTGTAGAAGACAAACTACAAAAATGTAGGTGTAAGAGGTGACAATGTGATTTAAAGAGAAAGCTAAGAGAAGGAATACAGAATAGATGATGGAAAAATATTTCATTGATTTTAACATCATAATAATAGACCTTGCAAGAAGTAGAGATCAAGAGAAACTGACAGAAAAGAGAAGTCAATGAAAAAGACCCGTAAACATTTTAAACCTATCTGTAGCATTTATGCTGCTTGATTAAATTCTTTACTACCATTACCACAAACCCACATCCAATGTTCAAGGAAATTGCCATATCCAACAGATTCAGTGAGCTGAAGGCCAAAGGCTTATGTTCATGAAAATAAAAGAAAAAGGCTTTTGACAAAAAAGTGTAACAGCATTTTATCATCTTCCCTCCTGTCGAATTGAGCTGTATTTACTGATACGTACTTTCAACAGAATCCATTAAACCACATTCTGACAATTATTATCTATTTTTTGCTGTGTGTTCCATTTTATCTCTGGAAATATCAGAATAAGAACCCTGAAACACTACAGTACACTTCATTAACCATTGTGGTGGGTTTAATATTTACTTCTTGAGTGAAATGTGTGACTGCAGAGCGACCTGCTCCTCTTAGCCCTCCTCATAATATTGCATCTCCTAGTTCTCATGCTTTACTCTCATTCCTTTAATTATTTTTAAAAGTGATCCATTCTAATGTAAAATCACTATATAGTTGGGCAAAACTGTTACATAATTTGACATGCTGAAACTTACCTGTTTTTCCTTTTTTTCTTCCCAAGAGAAGTGATACAGTTTTTCATATACTAGAATGAGTAAAAGTAGAGTTTTCTCTGGGGGAAGTAAAAAGGAAAGAAAAGAACTACAAATAACAGTGATAGATTCACAGGTAAAACTATTTGGGGCAAGGAATGAAGAATTATTCTGAGCACATAGGGTATGGTGCTGTTTTAACTACTGTATCGGGGGTGACTCCTACTTCCTGTTTAATATATAAGCTTGAGAGACTGAGGAATATAAAAATTAAAGCAAATTTAGTGAAACATGCTCTTGTTTCCTATCAAACTCAAAATTCAATGGACAGTTTTCTAGAGGTGTTTGGGAAAGTGAGAGTCACCTGAGAAATATTTATAGGAGCTCTCCAAAATAGAGATGCCTTAATAACTAATAAATTTTTTCAGCTCTTCTTCTTTTTATCTACAGGAAAATTGAAAGTAAGAGCAAAACAGATAATAAGGTTGATAAGGAAGAGTTGTTCAAAGCTGAAGATACCAATCCATTCTTGACAGTCTGTGACATCAGCCAGCTGTGATATTGGACTGACAATTACAAGCTTTAATTTCCCCCAATTAGGTGGAATGAAGGTGTTGCAGGCTTTCCACCTGCACTTCCTAAGGGAATTTCACTTCAGCATCAACTTCACTTTAAATGCTGACTTAGTAGAAGTCATATAGAGACGTTATGCATGTGGTACCTTCTCCATGCACTCTGGTGAACAGAAAACCCTCCTCCCAGTTTTCCCTATGGAGGCATTATGCTATTTCTTTAATACTCATATAACAAAATGGTGCTTAGGCACATTCAGTCTGGAAACATTGTCAAGTGCCATGCTGCTTCTGACACAGAACTGTTCTACAGTAATATCTTCTCAAAACATAAGGCACTTTTAACCAGTAGTTCATAGTTACAAACAACAGGAACTCACATGCCTTTGGGCACATGTGTCAAAAAGCTTTTACTGAGTAGGGGTCAACACACACAGATCCAGCAATGCACCACTGATGCAGAGAACTGTGTCATATTTAGTCAGTGTGAAACAATGAATAAGAGCCATTTGGGAAAGGCTCTGTCTAAACAATTTGATTATGTCTTGGGGAAGGGCTCTGCCTTAACAATTCAGCTGCGTCTGTTCACCTCCACTGGCACTGCAATACTCAAAATGTCAGAAAAAGATTCTTTGTGGAAAAGGAAAACAAATGAGGACTGAAAACCTGGAATATATTTTACTATTAGGTTATTCTTAGGGGTAGACATTCACATGAAGGAAAATTCATGGGAACAGGACAACCTGCCATAAAAGCCTGCTTAGTAACAAAGCAAAACAACATATCTGTGTCTGTGTTATGCTGTGGGTCAGTGACAAAATCAAAACTAAGGTGTAGGTTTGCTAAGTCTTAGCTCAGCAGCCTGGAGCAAGACCCAAAATAAGAAAATGGGTAATATTTAGTCTTCTTTATGGCTGAAGTTGTTTTTCATAGTTTGTTTTGAGGGCCGGAGGGGTTATCTTCCTATGATTTTGAAGTATCTGCCAGATTTCTTACAATTCTGCTTTACTATTAAGAACAAAGGTTGAATTTCTGCTTACAGCCCACACATTATTTCTTGTCTAGGTGTTCTTTCTCTGGCAGGAGGATTGGACTAAATGATCTCTTGAGGTCTCTTCCTACCTCTGACATTCTGATTCTGTGATTGTTTGTTTTTCTTCATCTTGTGCCTTGGAATTCATACTAGCCTTTACTTTAGGTACTAGAAAAGTGGCAGGTACATATGAATGGATGAGTTGATGTATTAAATGCTTTAATGCTGTATTGGTAGCATTACAGTCCATTCACATCTCTGATCCTTTCAGATTATTGGATTCAATGGATGCTTTTCTGCACTGTTTATTACTTACCAAAGAAAGAACATTAAGATATTGCAACACTATAAAAATAAAACTTTCAGAAGTTAGGAAATACCACATTTCCATTTGCCAAAATAGCATAAATTTTGACCCTTTGTGTTCAGGCTAGACGTGAAATGCAGAAGAGAAGGCCTGCTGTATTGCAGCATGGAGGATACTTGGAAAAGCCCAGGTTTGGTACTTCCTAATTTCAAAGTGTTGTTTTCACAGTCAGATCTAATTTCATAGGAATAAGGGCCCCAGGGAAGAAAGAGTCAATGACAAAGGCAGAACACATAAACTGCATTTGGATTGGCCTGACAGATGAATATTTGGAATTTCCAACCTTTAAAGGATCTGATCTTCCATCTGAAAAAAGAAAAGTGAGTTTCTAGTGTGCGCTGATAAATTATTTTTTAAAGAAAACCACTATGTCCACATGTAGCCACTTCTTCATCACTGGTCAGAGAAGTTTTATGTGCCATCCCTGGAAGTATTCAAGGCCAGATTGGATAGGACTCAACCTGATCTAGTGGAAGATGTCCCTGTCCATGGCAGGGAGGTGGAACTATGGGATCTTTAAGGTCCCTTCCAACA
Organism: Turnix velox; assembly: GCA_013400935.1. Taxonomy (NCBI): domain Eukaryota; kingdom Metazoa; phylum Chordata; class Aves; order Charadriiformes; family Turnicidae; genus Turnix; species Turnix velox. The sequence continues at coordinate 977,791 of VZTY01026323.1, forward strand.
CAAGCCAACATGATTCTATGTTCATCAGTGTTGGCTGCTTGTCATAGTTACACACAAGCCAGCTGCTGCAGAAACCAGATGCCAGTCACACACCTTATTGCCAGTGAAGTGGTGGAAAAACAGTTGAACAAAGCTCCTAGAGTGGTGCAAAGCAAGGAACCTCTCTCAGACTCCTTTCCCCAGAGAGCAGCTCCAGCATCCCTGTAACCTCTCCTGCCATGATGGCTGCAGGGGAGCTATCGGCAAGCTGGTGTCAGCTTGGCATTTTAGTGTTGACAAGCTGCCACAGCGTTCCCAAGCTCTGGTGGGGAGAGGTGGGAAACATCTCTGGAAAAACAATTTTGTGAGACAAAATAAATGTACTTTTTTCTACACTAGCAGCTCTCTCCTTTCTGTGCACACTCCTCACAGAGCCATATTTCAAAGCCCTGTTGGAAGCACCAAAGATACTAAAACCTCTCAGGATGAAATAATAAGATCCTTTTATGCTGAAAAAGGCCAGGGGTCCCAGGCATGCAGGTAGGCCAGCTGCCTTCTCATGATTAAAGCAATATAAGATGCAGCCTGCCACAGTGCATTGCATTGGAGAAAAATTTCCTTATGCATTTTCTCCTTTCCTCCAGTGCAGACTCACACAGGGGTACCTGTTGTTGGTCTAGGTTTTCCCAATAAAGTGCTACCACTGACTAAAGGATGATAGGAACCCTCAGCAGGTTTCTTATCTGATCTCCTTGAATGAATCAGAATTTTAATTGCACAAAAGAAATGCTCAGTCTCTACCGCAGCTATTACAGGAACTAAAAAAGAAAAATGTCACTTAATAGCACATTTCATTCCCAAGAAGCTTTGATGTCAGGAAACAAAATACCCAAGTACAGCTATTTTTCTAACGTTCATCTTTGGGGGTTGCCAGAGGAAGGTCTTTTTAGCCTCATAGGCCACCACAACATTGAGAGACGAAGAACAAGTGATCGTTCACATGGTTCTTCTGTGAAAGTTCTGGATTTTCCAAATAGCTGTTTACAGTTACAGGTTTATTCATTTTTCCAGTCAGTGAGTATTACAAAAATAAAAGGACAGAAAAACAGAGGTTATGCTAATGGTTCCCAAGTGACTATCATCAGCATACAGTTACAGCCTCTGATGCAGATGACAGTAGTTTTTCTCAGGAAGCTTAGGGAAGACGCAGCCCAGCTTTGTGAAACTGCATAGAAGATAATGATTTGTAATATTTCAATCTATAAAACCAAATCAACAATTGATAATTAGGTGATTCTTTGAATCATTCTTTGATACATTCTCTGACAGACACGAACTGTATATAATAGTTGTAGTGAGGTAGTGAGGAACTTTCCACCAGATTTAAAAGGCCTTCAGTAAGAACATATATCTATGACTTATAAAAATTCTTTCACTTGTAGGAGCATACCAAGTTTCTGACCTGCTCTCAGGCATATTCTCTTGTTGAGATCTGGCATTTAGGTACGTTTTCTTTTTCATTAGATTTTCTGTCTTAAGTAAAAAGCAAGTCAAATTAGTAAAATTCTATGTACTTGACTAAATACTGAGAACAATGGCCCATTTTACTGCTCTCCAGCATGATTCACTGAATAATCCAATATGTAGCTTTTCTCCAGCAGTGGCAGAACTAATTGCTTCCTCATCAGGATGTTAGTAATAGATAAGCTGTTCATCAACATTAAATGTAACAACTCTTCTTTGTGATTTCCCCTTTCTGCAAACATCAAAAACTTCTGAACCAAACTTAATACAGATTGATGAGCCACGCCAAAATTAAAGCACTCATGGAGAGAAAATTGTACTGCTGGGCAAAGGCGCCAAATTATCTCCAATACTAACCTTTTTGCATAAGTCTCATTATTTTTATCCTGTTATTTGTCATGTGAATTCACCCTGTACTTTTTCTGCTTTCCAAAGTGAGTGAAAAACAATCATTTGGAATGGAAGGACCTCTCATATATCCTTTCTTATGTTCTTCTACATGTACCTGTTCCCTTTGTATTAGTAATTCTGTTGAAATGAACCAGGTGAAGAGGCTACTTCATGTTTAAACACTCAGTTTTCCATGGTATATGATTCATGAAGGATTTGCTACACATCTCAGGAAAGATAATGTGACTTTTTCTACTTCTCCATCACAGATCTTTAACTCTTTGTTGTCTTTCTAAATGTTAACCTGTAAAACTGCTTCCTTAAAGGCATTCTTTTACATTCATTTGCATTCAGAAACCCACTGGAGAAGCTCATTGCAGTTCTGTAGCTTCCCTACATTTTTTTCTTTACCCAATTTTCTCCTTTTCACAGAAATATAGCTTGGGATATTCTCTGTAGCCTCATGCATCCTTCACAAACTTCACATGCCTGTCCAGTATAACAAGGTAGGAATCAAATTTCTACCTAGATTTCTTATTTTCACTCATGGTGGAATTTGTTTCCCCCACATATAAAACCAAATGCTTTCCAGAAATCTATCAGAATCAGCTCTGCAGAGACACCACAGCCAAAAATAAAATACAGGTGCAACTCCTTCCGGACCCAAACCTTAGGAACATCATTAAAAGCAACATTGTGGCATTGTGCCTAAACTCCTTCTTTTTCCCAAGCCTGAAGTGACTCACACAAGGTCACCTTAGCACTCTCTGTAACCACTGGACTGGCTGATCTGCAAACTAAGTCATCTTCTCATGAATAGTGGAGAGACAACTCTTTGGTTTATCAGGCAGGTGGACTGTCTCATCTAAAAGGTTATTCATTCAAAATGTTGTAGTTTTTTTGAAGATATCTGAACTATTTTTTTTCTCAAGAGAAGCATTAAAGAGCATCAAATGAGAAAAATCTATCAGGGTCACTAAGGACAGCCAGGCAACATCTCAGCCACCTCCCTACACATTGATAAAACTAAATCCTCCAACTTAAATGGCTTGAAGTGCTGTCAACAACATGCACTGCAAGAAGCTGAAACTAGGGGATCTCAGAACGGTTATCTAAAGGAACTCTAACTAAGAAACATGTCTTGCAGTGTGACAAAAAAATTCACCAGTAAGAAGCACCATATTTAAAGATAAAAGATACTCTGTGTGATACACTGTGTCATAAATCAGCTTTTAGGATGTAGAGCAACTTGGCATTTGGACCTAAAAAGGATATAAATTATAAATACTTCAAATACAACTGTTTATTTAAACAGGCACACATATTAAATATATTTTACTAAATACACATTGCAGAAGACCAAGCAGGTTAAAACACAAGGGTAAATAATCACTGGAAGGGGGTAGTTGTATTTTCACTCACTTGAAGTAGTTAAATAGAGATGATGCATCTTCCCATCACCACCAGCAGCTGGGAGCTGGAATTGCTAAGTGAAATTCCAAGGTTTATGTTATGTTGGAGGCCGGTTGGGATCATCATCATAATCCTCTCTGTTTTTAAAAACTCTGAATACCATATGTAATCCCTGTAATTAATGAAGTTCCATAGGCTTGTGTTCACAAGTCGGTTACTTTGGCTGTCTGTATCAGGAGAAATAAGTAGTTGCAGCCAGCCAGGGTTTATTGAAAGCAGGAAATTAATATTTGAAGTAAAGTCTTTTTCTAAAAAGCCTGCTGTATGAGCCTATGCTCTTTGGAAACACCAAAGTTGATCTCTATGACACATCCTATTTGCTGAAAGTTTACGGTAGATTGACTCATGCAGTTTTATGTTGTGCTCTGTTTAAAGCACTATTTTTTTTGGTTGAGTGGTGGCTGTTTCAGTGGTTACCTTTTGGTTTGATGGTTTGTTTTTATAGGGCAGAGAAAGTTTACCCAAATTACGAGCAGTTGCCCGTATTGCCTGAAGAAAAATGTCATCCTGACATTGATTTCTTTGGGGAATGAATCATGCAGCTATATGACTTTTAGCAGTGCTGTCTGTCTAGATTTTTGATCTTTTTGCTTTCTTTTAGTACAAAGTTTGTCACTTGAAACAATGTGCAGTGTCTCATCTTAAACGTATTTATAGTTTTCCCTCTGTTTACTAGCAGTTTTGTTCTGTGTGTCATTTGTGTCTGGCATATGCCTCATCAGTAGTTCCATTTCAGTATAGAAACCCATAATTTCACTTTATATTTTCTCCATATGCATCACTTTTGTGGCTATGTTTTATCCATGATGGGGCATTACAAGGAGGCCTTCTTAATGATAGAAACCATAGCGTGCCCCATATATAGCACAGTGTGGATAATTGCAGTCAGGAGTTTAGGGGTATTTTTGGGTTTGACGATTAATGACTGCCTGCATGAAAGTTCTAATGCGTTGCATCACGTAAAAAACCACCAACAGAAAACCAATGGCACATTCCTTTGGAGAGTTCCCTTGAGCTCAGCTAATCCAAAGAAAATCAAAACAGACAAATCTTTAAATCAGCACAAACAGAAAACCTAAATAATGAATACAGTTTTATGGATTTCTTCAGGTCAGTTCCTGCTCACTTGAAATGCTCCAGTTAGGAAGAAAGGGCTAAGGAATCTCAGGAGCAGCAAAATCAAAGCAGCAGATGTTTGTGATCTGGTTCTAATCCCATGTAATTAGAATAACAGACAATTAATAATTTCTCATTTTATCACCCCTGCTTTCTATTTAAGATTGCTCCATTCCTTTCTTTCCTTGCTCCTCGTGAGTCCCTGTTACTTACTATTTATTAAATGCCAGTTGATGCAAATCTTTGGAGGTATAAAGGAAACCTGTTTGTCATGATATTTAGGGGCTCCTGTCAGTAAATCTCAGCTCATGCCCTTTGCCTCCTATTTTAAGTGCAGCTCAGCATTCAGTTTGTGCCTACATCACCCTCTCCACCACATCATGTGGTGAACATGTGCCCGTTGGAATGGCACAGCATGATGGTCATCACATCTGAGGGAGTCAGCACTGAGGACACACTGGCACCCACACACAGGGGAAGACTCACAGTTACTGACTCATTCCCTGTCACGGATCCTCCTTAAAGGAAAACACGTGCTGTCTGTGAATTTCTTCATAGTGCTAGCAGGCAGTCATTCACTTCCAGATCGATTAAGCCTAGAATTTTTTTTATAAGTTACCATTGTAAAGTGGTGAGTTCTGGCTGGGGAACTGGCATAGGCAGCATTGAGCAGGATGTCAATCTAAATCCATTTCTAGTGCTCATTTGTACACTTGTGAAATTGGCTTCCCACCTCTGTGAGCGGGCACCGTGCCATCCTACTGCATGGCAGCCAAGGAATCATGCACATACACTGACTGTGGGGAAGAAGGGCATGAATCCAAGCCCAGGAATGTGGATGCAACAGCATGGATGGAGCCTCTGCATAGATTCAACAGTTAATGGACCGTGTCAACGGCATGAAGTTGGAATCACCTCAGAGATCAGCCAAAACAGCCTCCTCCACTGTGTGAAGTCAATTTTATCACCAAGGCATCGAGACAATATATTGCACAAGAAGAGGGAGGTGAGGAAGGAGAAGAGCAATGGGAGATTTCTTAATGATGAGCTGTGCATTCAGGCTTTGCCTGCCCTTTGCATAGTCCTTATTCTTTTGATCAGGTTGTTGGTCTTTGGAAAGAAAACATCTGATCAGTGATGCAGCACTGTGGATGCTTTGCATGGCAAATCTGTTCTGTGCTATAGAGCCAAGTTAGGAGTGATCTTTTGCCATTAATTCTGTGGCTCACAAGTACAGATTTATTCTTAACTGCTTGTGGCTGGTTATGGCCCAAGGGAGTGAGACCTCTCTGCCACAACACATGCTGGTCTGATCAAACTGTAAGGACCTAACCTATTGTGGCAATCTCCAGTCCTTTAGCCTAGAAGTGACACTAAATCCCTTATTAAAGCTGAAATTTCTGAAATCTCTGGAGAAATGACATTGCTGCATTGTCCAGTGCTGTCCTTGGATCTGATTTAATGTTACTTATAATCTCTTAAGTTCTTCTGAATGCTGTCATAAAAGTCCACACATTAAACAAAACCATGCACCATTTATTGGTGCTGAGAAATACTGTGCTGATTTATAAGCCTTTCTTTTCTAGCTATTCTTATATTGCTGCATCCAGAGAGCAGGTAGATTAAAAAGTGAAGTGTCTGAGCATGTGTCACTTCCTATGTAGGGATGAGACAAACAAAACTTAAGGTTTGTGAGAATTCTGCCTTGGGGAAAATGCTGAAAACTCAATGGTTCCCAACATTTCCCATCAGTGGCAAAGTAATTACTATTCATAAGTCTTATAAGCCATGTAGTTAATTTTTTTTCCTCAGTAGTAGTTTCAAATTATGTGAATTACTCCAAGTGGTAGAAGTCACAGCAATCCTTTTATCCAGTCTGCGCTAGTTAAACGTATGTTAAACTATTGTTAAGCTAGAACCCAGATGTAATGACACCACACTCACTGTACACTCAAGCAAGTGTCCACAATTCAGAGCCATGGATATGAAGTGGAGTCTGGAATCCAGCCTACCAGTTCTCAGATCACAGAGCAAAAACTCTGAAGGTACCAACAATAATCAAAACTGAGCAGAAAAATGCTTTCACTTTTTAAATCTTTTTCCATTACACAAAACATGAACTTGTAAAAAGTTTAAGTCATCAGCAGGTTAAAAAAACCCCCACAAATCAGCTTCCTGAGCCTAGACTGAGTGAAGGAGATATTTCCTTTGGTCTTGTCAGGCTTTCCAGCAGAAAGTATGCCACCACCATCACTCTCACTAGTAAACAGCCTGGCAGACAATAAGTAGGAAGGTGGGAGAATGAGGCTCAAAACTTTATTTTTCTTTCCAGAAAGACACCCACGCAGACATGAAACCAACTTTATGATACACATTACACAACACTAAGTGTCCCCAAACACTAGAGAAGCAATTCAGGAGGTAAGACAGAGTTCACTGAGCAGGGCAGATGTCTGGAGACCCATTTGGTAGCAGGGCTCCCGGGCAGTGACCAGGGCCAGAAGCTCTGAGTAGCAAGTCAGCCCCTTCAAAGCAGTCAGCAGCCACTGTCATCACTGATGCCATTCAGCAGCACATTACCAAAAAGAAACCTGGGATACCTCTTTTAGACAATGGGCATATTATCATGGACTAAGAGGGAGGTCTTCAAGCTTTCTCTGACTTCCTGCAGATCCTTCTCTTTTCCCTGTGTTTCCCTCTGCAGCTTCCTTGCATCTGTACCTTATCATTTTCCTGGATGCTCCAAGACACGTAGCTGCCTCCTGGGTTGTTGGGGTTCCTTTTGTAAAATAGTGAAGAACACGCTAAAAGCTAATTTTCTCTGTCCTTGCTTGGAAAATGTCTGAAATAAAGAAAAGTTAAAAAATGGAGAAACTAATTATAAACCTACATAATCTGTAAATACATGTGCTCAACCAAATCCAGTACTACAAGGCACAGCAGCTGAAGTCTAGGACCAGGAGACTAAGATCTTGTAGGACTGATAGAGTTGTACTTTGAAGTTTTGACATTTCTCTGCAAGTTTAACAGGTTTCATTTAAACTCTGCAGATCAGCTTATCAGTCACTTTGGTGCCACTTACTCATTTGCATGTTTTATCTGGGATACAAATCTAGCATCTGCCATCTCTTGTGACTGTCTCCCACCCACCACACAGCTTTCTCTGGAGCACCCCACACAGTCCATCACTTCCAGGGAAGGACTGTAAGTGTGTTGGCAAGCAAAGCTCAGCTTTGCACTAATACAAGGCTCTGTCAGTCTCTACTTTCCTATCCGTGACTTTTTTGTTTTCTTGAAAAATAACAAAGACATCAACAATTTCCAGTTTGTTGTGGGGAGTATGCCTATTCTCTTGGGGCAACTCATGCACAACTGTGCCACTAACCCCTACCATGAACTAAAGACTGCAAGCCAGCTCTTCTTCAGTTCACAGCACTGTGTTTAGGTCTGTTTCTAAATATAAACACTTTCATTAGTCACACAATCCTCTGTTTAATTGCTTACATGATTTTCAGTATTTTTTTCAGAGAGGAGCCTCAAACCAGAATGGGGAGGACAAAACTGGGCAGGACAGAAGTGTGACTCCAGGAAGAACATTACATTTGTTCCCTGTTTCTGCAGCCCAAAATAACAACTCTCCAAAGACCATTGGGGATGTTCAAATTCCAGATCCTGAACTAAGCTCCCTAGCTCAAGACATGATAAGATCTCCAGGAGAAGAGGGAAGGAGAACACTAAAAGACAGGAATGTTTGAGATAAGAATGGAAAAATCAGAGTCTGGGGACATGCATATAATCTATCATGTGTAAACAAACAGTTAAATTTCTGTCAGGGAGCAGCATGTTCAGTTTTCTGAAGAAGACATGTTTCCCAGAAGGAATTACATAAATATTTATGAAAATGAAGCAGGAAATATTTTCCCAGGGTAGGACGCTGTTCAGCACTGCATCAGGTCAGCAGAAGCAGGGGTTTATTTTGTCAGTCTTCCCCTGGAACTGAATCATTGCCTTCTTGTTTGCAAAAATCTGTTCTGACACAGGAAGAGGCTGCACTTAGACAAACATAATTACAAACCACACTGAGTATTTCACTTTGTCTTGCATCTCTGAATGCACATATGAATGCCTTACTTTTTTGGACAGCTTCTCCAAGCGGTTGAATGGAAAACAATAGCAAAAGGTGTCTGTCTCAGGCCTCTCAGGAAGGCTGAGGTTGTATGAGTAAAGTCAAAGGCATCTTCAGCAGAACTAAAAGCCTGCAGGCTGTTGGAGAAGTATTCTCAATGAAAGATTTTGCAGTAAAATTGTTTGTAACACTATGACCCTGTATACTCTTGCAAGGTGTAAAAGACAGAAATGCAAAGTTATAATGCAGTGCTAGCCAAGTAAGAAGTTACACACAATTGAGGTTCTGTTTAAAAAATAGGGTAGAGGATTCAGTGCTGCACCTCACAAAGTGTCCAGCAGCTCTCTGAATCTGTGATCTGCAACTCAAGCCCCTTCTGAGATTTCAGTGCTGACCAGTCATTCTGCTCTCTGGGCATCAGCTGTCTCCAAATCCCTCCTGTCTCACAGCAGAAACTTCCAGCTGGAATCTAGGTCTACTTTTCCGTTTAAAGGTTATAAGCTGAGAGAGACTGGAGTGGGAAAGGAGAGCAGAAGTAGCACAAGAAGCAGTTCTAAGTGCTGAAGTTCTCCTAGAGCATCATCCTTGTGTCAGACTGGAGAAAACTCACACCAGGTCCTCAAGGTAACCAGCTCTACAGAATCAAATTCACTAGCAGAAATCCAGGGAGATCATAGGTGATAGGAGAGCATGTATTTCCTCCCTGTTGAAGCTGATGAAGCTTCTCAAATATTCAACAAGGATTACCAAAGCTCTTTTTAGAGTCCTACAAGCTCCGTGTACTGAACATAGAAGCAAGGAGATTTTGGAGAATTTTGTCCTTAGTTTGGTTCTTTTTGTGAGTTATTTACAGGCTTGTCAAGGTCTAGTCATTGTTTATGTCTTACTCAGAGGAACAACAACTGGTGGAGACAGTGTTTACAGGCTTGAGTAGTCACTGAGTGGTGTTAAGACCAAAAATGATGTTTTAAAAAATAGCCCCAGGATTACTTTCCTCCCTACACTTGGCAAACCACATGTTACTGCTTTTCCTCTTCCATTCTCCCAAAGCTTTGTCACTGAGATTGCATTGTGTACAACATGCTGAAACACTCCAAATTGTCCTGACCTCTGGTACCAGGAGAACTGAAACCATGTAGGATCCAAAGCAGAGAAATGCTGAAATTTTTTGGTTTTGTTTTTGTTTTTTTTACTTCAGATGCCTCCAGATTTATTCAGTACACTAAGGTAAAGAAAAGGAAATTTCTCCTAAATGTTAAATTTTGGTTAGTAATTATGCCAGTGAACTCTCGGCACTTCTGCCTGAATCAGCTCATGGTTATAAGCATATTATAAGCATATTAACCTAGAGTCCAACCATGGACTTAATGAATTACTTGAGTCATCTATAAATCTGGACATCTTTTGATGAACACTGTTTGAAGATATTGTCTGTAGGCCTTGTTAAACTGAAATTTAACTACTAACCTCACAAGAATAAGCAAGTGAAAGTAGTACAAATTACCAGGGAAGTACTTGGACTCCAAGGAGGCAATGCACTACACAAAGGTTACCTGACTACTGCTTCTCTCAAAGGAATGGAACCTTTCAGGACTTTCTTCTGTGTCTTCTCAGGTTTTTCTGTAAAACATTCATGCCCTAGGAAATGTTTGCTTTCTGTCTTTTATGTCTGGACAACACTGCTCGCTTATTTCTCTCCTGCCTTCAGACTTTTAAATCCCATTCAATGAGAATTATACACAACGGGCAATTTGTCTCATTAAATATCCATCAGCAGTGAAGCTGCTTGAAGATTTTTCAATGAAACTAGTTTGTTAAACACTATTTTTCTAAAACCAAAGCTTTTTTTTTGCTGGTACATTTGTTTTGATGAATTGCCCGTTAAGGCGGGTTTTGTAGCTCCAGGACAAGATTTCTGGTCTAACATACAAAAAGACATAACTTATTAGCAAAGAGCCTTGTAACAAGGCAATATAACACTAGTTTGAAGTATGTAGAGAATCTGAATCTGGATCTCCTACATTTTTAAGTAAGCATCTTCATTACTAAATTCTTGGATATATTAAACTTCATTCCTCATTGTGTGTTTAGGGGTTTGTGATTGTGGAGTGAAAAAGAAAGTAGGTTATTGATTTATTTTCTAATGTGGAATGAAGACATTTGCAGATGATCACAGCAAAAGTAGTATCAGAAAGAAAAATGTCCTCTGCTAAGTCCTGGTTAGTGACTGAAGTGGTTAAACAAATTGCTTCCTCTACCACTTACACTTACCCCTCTTTATCCCTGATAAATAACAAAGAAGTCACTGTAAGTCTCTCAGTACTGTGGAACAGATAGCTTCATTCACATCAGTTCAGCAACATTTCCCAAAATGCCTCCTGCAAAGCTAAGTACACTAGCTTCCCACTCCTACGCTCTCTATTCTTGCTCTTACATTGACCTTTTGCTCACAAAATGGAAAGTGAAAAGAAAAAAAAGATAAATAAAAAAGATTTACAGTGTACAAGTCAGAGGCCCAGTGCCCAATGCAAATCACAGAGGAACAAATTTATTTCTGGTACAACTCTATCCGTCTATAATCCCATCTTTCTCTTCCCCCCCCTCTAGCTGTGTTGTATCCATTATTAAGGCCACATTTGAGGGTGTTACTTAGATGACATTCCTTAGGACAGAGACTTCTACTTACTTCTGAAAAGTACTGTATACAGTTTAACAGAAAAGTATTTTGAAAAGAGGGACAGTCTGTGAATAGGCTAGAGAGAAAAAAGGAGAGGAGTGTCTTGACCCCTCTTGGAAATTTGGACAACATTTCAGCCCAGATCAAAGCTTGAAATCAAAACCTTTCTACAGCCTTTAAGAAAAGGCATTCACTTTTACATCAGTAAAAGATGGACTTTTTCCGTCTGCCAAAAGGCTGAAACATGGTAGGGCTAAGGAACTGAAGCCCTCTTGAACAACAAGGAAAGCATCTCAAAGCTATTATCATAGAAAATACAAATACACTTTTTTACTTAGAATGTAGAGCAAATGTGCTCTCACACACCAGGCAGTTCAAAAGCATAGTTCAGCTTTTCAAGGAGCCGTCTCCTTTGTTGTGTAGGAAACCAGAAGTTAACATAAATTCCTGGATAGATTACAAATAGTCATCTCCCCTTTCTTTGCTGACAGGCCACCTCAGTCTGCTGTCTCTTGTTACTGTGCTTCCCCTGACAGAAAGCAAGAGTTTTTCCTAGGCTGGGTTTTCACATGGATGGATATCTGTTACAGCACCTTCCAAAAATGGTTTTGCACTCTACCTGTTCCTCAATCCAGGAGGCCTCCTATGCTTGGTTTCAAAGACCCAGCACCCATCTGAAAGCCAAAAGCAGCTTCCAAAGAAGACGTTGTTCTGGGACCTACACTGTATCACCACCTGATGTGTGATCTCTCTCAATCAGGAAGGAGACATGAAAGGTGGTATGGGAGGAGGTACTGCAGTCATTCAAGCTCATCCAACTTTGTAGCCTCAGTTCTGAAGTCTGCCCTTTGGCACCATGTCTGACAACATAATCTGGTCTTGGAGCAAATGCTGTGGAGCAATCTGTAAGCATAAAACCATCATTTGTAGGTTTCTGGCTCAAACCCCCATTGATGATACCAATTTTTAATTCCCTGCTGTGGGAATTACAGGTACATTGAACCCAAAAGGTGTGAAGTAGCACCAGTGACTTTCAGCCACAGCAGACTGGCAGCTCGTCTGCAGTCACTAATGATCTCCTGGGAGGAAAGCTTTTGTGGAAAAGTCTCTCTATATGTTTAATACAAGCTAGATACTCCTTCAGCTCAAAACCAGCCACAAGTATCCTACAACTAATTAGTACTCAGTTGGATACAATACCAAAGCCCTTTGTTTCTTGAGAAAGTGAAAAGCTGGGCAAGAAGAGTCAGTGCTGAAATGAACAAAAATTTGCAAGAGATACCCCCATATACTGAAGAAATTTTCCATGGCAAAAGCAGCTAAACATCTCACAGATAAGAGATAAACTGGAATAAGCAACTGTCAGCATTAAATAAATATCCTGGATAATGTGCAGGACAGAAATAACTACAGCATCATCAAACTCCTTGCTTCACTTTATTTAGCAGTTCTTGCATATAGCTCCCAACTTTGTGCTGCTTCAGTTAGTGGAGCATTTATTTTTGAATCAGCTGCATTTGTTAAGACTGTAACAACGAAAGGCATTTCCTGAGAGGCTGCAAGGATGAGCAGCAAGAAAGAACAACAGCTAAGGAAATACGGGACCCTGGTAGTGCTTTTTATCTTCCAAGTTCAGATTTTTGGGTTTGATGTTGACAATCGACCTACAACAGATGTCTGCTCGACACACACAATTTTACCTGGACCAAAAGGTGAGGAGTATCAGGTTGCTAATGCTGAGACCAGTACTGAAAATGCTGATTTTTAAAAATAGAGGCATGGAGTGCTTGTGGCATGGGCTGGGGTTGAAAGATGTGTGGACTGTATGAACATCTAGAAAAGTGGAATGGTTATGGGGTGAATTGATGAAGAAAGGAAATTCAAATTTGCTTACGTTAATTACAGTAGGATTGTCACATATTCTCATATAAGTTAGAGTTGTCCTTTTGCATCTTTCTTTAGCCACATAAATCTACTCTTACTTCTTGTATTCATCACAGAACCAGTACAGCTAACAGCCACAAGTTGAGTGACTTCATCTAAAGGAAAATGCCTATTGTGAATTTTGAATTGTTCCCTTCTCCCTCTAGGTAGGGAGAGATCTGTAATATTTAAAATGACGGAATGGACATTATTTACAAATGCTTACTTGTCAACACAGCTCTGCTGTGGATATCAGACCTAAACCAGCAGCTCATGTTGAAGTTAACAGGACCTTCACTACAGATTTCAGTGAGAACTAGATCAGGTCTGGCATGTGCAGTTCTTTTATTTCTGAAACACTTTGCAAATATCTGAAACCAAATTCTCTATATTAATTTCCTTTTTGTGTAGCACAACTAACATTAATAGAACTGCCTGGAGGGTACCTCAGCTAAAAATTAGGTCTGTGATGTACAAATCTATCTTGCAGTGACAGATCTAAAATATATATTCCACACCATGGCTACTGCAGTTCGAACTATTGCTTTCTTTTTAGTAGCTCATTGTATTTTTCTATAGGCTGCAGGCTGAGAGAAAAAAAATGCAACTGATTTAAATTTTAAGCAGAAAAAAGATTATCAAGTCAAAAGCAGTGCTACAGACTCATTTGTTTTTATGATGGATTATTCAAATGCATGTTGCTTAAAGGACCATTTTTAATCAGCAAGCTAATTTCTTTATGATTACAATCCAAGCTTAAACTTTTGCTGCCACAGCATAAATGCAGAGAGAGATGTAATGATCCCCAGGGGAACTAGTGGGAGTTTGTTTAGTTAGTATCTGAATAATGACAGGATGGAGAACAAAGTTTGACAGAATTGTGTTTAACAAGTCACAAGGCTAATGAGGTGGTCTGCTGACAACACAGGAGTAGCTAGGACTCCAGCTCTTTTCTGTGGTCTAGCTTCTGTGGGGAGCATTTAAAGGTTACATATTATGGTTCTTTGCAAGTGTGATACTGAAAAAGCCAGGATTTAGCCATTGCCAGTTCTACTGCCTCCCAGCTGACACCAAGACACAGGAGGAGCCAAGCAGTATATTGGCATGGTCCTCAACGTTACTTAAAAATTAGATTACCATACTCAGGATCCATGGATAGAATCATAGAAGGAAGGGACCTTAAAGATCTTCTGTTCCAAACCCCCTGCCATAGGCAGGGACACATTCCACTACATCAGGTTGCTCAGTGCCTTGTCCAGCCTGGCCTTAGACACCTCCAGAGAGGGGGCATCCACTCCGGGCAACCTGTTCCAGTGTCTCACCACCCTCACTGTAAAGAATTTCTTTCTTATATCTAGCCTGAATCTCCCCTCTTCCAATTTCAATCCATTATTCCTACTCTTGCCATCACATATCCTATTAAAAAGTCCTACCCCTGCCTTTCTGTAGCCCCCCTTCAGGTATTGACAAGTTACTGTGAGATCCCCCCGAGCCTTCAATTCTCCAGGCTGAACAACCCCAACTTCTTCAGCCTGTCCTCATAAGGGAGTTGCTCCAACCCTGTCATCATCTTTGTGGCCCTGCTTTGGACCTGCTCCAACAGCTCAATGTCTTCCTTACGTTGGGGGCTCCAGAACTGAACACAATACTCCAGGTGGGACCTCACCAGAGTTGAGTAGAGGGGCAAAATCCACTTCTCTTGACTTGCTGGTCACACTTCTCTTGATGCAGCCCAGGATTGGTTTGGCCTTCTGGGCTGCAAGTGCACACTGACAGCTCATGTTGAATTTTTCATTCACTGACACCCCCAAATCCTTCTCTTCAGGGTTGCACTCAACCCATTCTCTACCCAGACTGTATGGCTGTATGGATGTTAAAAGGAGTATTAAATTAATCACTTCCAAATTGCTCACATCCATTGTAGGTTACCAAACAAATTTTGTAGTCTATGTTGTATGATACTATAGATTAATTTCATTTTCTACCTGAGTTGTCCTCATCCAGGACTACTGTAAACAGCTGTCAATGGCACTGGTTGTTTTAATTGCCTACAAAAACTGAGCATGATGGGTGTGCAAACTACCCTATTACTCTGTAGGCATCCCTAGTATTCAAGGATGAAGCATGCTGACCTAATATGGCAGAAGAAAGTCTGTTCTACTGCCAGCTTTCCTCTATCTTTTGTCTATGGACTCTGAGCACACGATACTCAGCCTAGGACCCTCCCACTGCCACAGGCAACAGTTTTCTGCTCAGACTTGGAATCTGACAATGGGTAAGCCTCTGCTACTGTAAATTTTGGGTTTTTTACTAAACTTGTTGTGCCCCTTAGTCTACCATTCTCACAAAAATGTGCAAGTTTCACCCCTCATCTCTGTCTATTCAGCATCTTCCGCCATGCTGAAACACAAGGCAGAGGTGCTGAGCTCACACAGTATGTTGAGCAGCCTTTTCTATCACAGGCCAGATTTTTGTTAAGGCATCTTCCTCCTTCCATATGAACAGGGGAGCATCTTATGTGCCAAAGGACCTGGAGGTGCAGGGAAGTAAAAATTATTTAATAACTGTAAGACTTCCTACACTGTCCCATCTCACCTATCCCAGTGCAAGGGAAAAACTGGCCAGTAGGCTGTGGGCTACAAATGGGATGGTTGCTGTGCTATGTAGCAGCAGTACTGCTGACCCCATCACACAGCCTGGTGGAGATAAGAAAACTGAGGAAGAAGCAGGGTTGGTTGGAAAGGTTCAGAACATTAACAGTTTGTTTCTTGCCCTATTGGAGGTCACATTGCTCACTTCATCATCTAGGCATTCATAGTTGCTACAGGAGCAAGCCTCTCTGTATGCTCACTCTGAGAATCAAAGAGTCACTGATACTGTGAAAATTGACCAGTTCTTGCACAAACCACTTGTAACTTGTCCAAGTTAATTTGTGCAAGACAAATTCTTCCCCTTCAAAAATATACTCTATGCTCATAACTGAGATGTCACAAGAGAAGTATGGTATGAACAATGAGATGAAAAGTAAGGGTAATTCCAGGCTGATCAGGAAAGTCTTCAATCTGGTTACAACAGTTTCATCAGCTCCCAGAAAGTATGAGGTCTTCGTGTGTAACATTAAGAGCTAGAAAATACTCTGGAAGCATGCAGCCTCACAGGAACAGAAGTAATGCAGTAAATGCCCTGTAAGCTTTCTGTCCTTTTTGTTGCAATGGTGGAAATCTGTCTGAACTAAACTGCCCACCATTTAGAAACGAATAGGAGTTTAAGTCTGACCTCTAGTGGTTCTGTGTGATGGAAACTAGAGGCCCTGCAATCCCCTCTGCTGCTTTTCCATCGCCGGTGCCGGTGCAAGCAAACGAAGTTGAAGTCTGTCTGCAAAGTATGAAAAGAAATGTTCTAAACAGGTACTCGTGAAAAAAAAAAAAAAAGGAAAAGAAGAATAAGAGAAAAGCAAAAGCTGGCACTTACCTCTTGGCTTCCTTTCCCAGGCAATGCTCAGGTCTCTTCTCAAAAAGAGGAACTTATTTTTAATTAATTTAGTCCTGGTGCAATATCTGTCTTGCACTGCCTTCCACAAAAGTCCCTGAGATACTCTGCAAACTGGCCTATATAGCAGTTTAAATAAAAAATTTGCACAGCATTTTCTAGGACCTTTATGAAATACTCTAGGAAACAAAAAATGGAACAAATCTGTACTCTGGACCAAACCAAATTTTTGGTATTAGTAACTAGTGATTTTTGGTGTTTGACCTGAGATGTTTAGGAACAGTTTGGTCTTTGGTGGAGTGCTTTGGCACAGAATCTCCAAAAATCTACATCAGGTAATCCTGATCCACAGATGAAAAACAAAGGCCATAAGGCCACAAAGGCAAAGCTGTGTACTTCATCAACTTTCTGGGTCCAAAGAGAACCAAATCAAGCATAAACAAAACAATGACCATCTCAGGGCAGCCAAGTGCTTAGCCTAGCAAAATGACTCATGGTCTTGTTGCCTCTTTTCACCCTTCCAAGCCTGGGGCCAGGTTGCGTGTTGCTGCTGCTGAGGGGGGAACTGGGTCCATGGGGAGGCAGCAGACACTGTAGGGAGAATAAAAGCACCAGTTGTTTGTCCATGCCCTGGCAGCATCAGGAATACCAGGCTCTGCTTCTCTGGGCCCTCCTTTGCAACCAGTGTCCTGCTTCTGTCCTTACTTCTAGCCTGCAAGCTCAGTTTTATCTAATCTGCACAGGATTTTTAAATGGGATGTTGACATGGATGAGAAGGGATTTGACCTGGTCTGAGTAAAATAATAATCAGCAATATGAAGATAGAAAATAGCAGAGGACCCCAAAGTTTGGCTCCTAATCTCGCACTAAAAGCATGAGCGGTAGATTACTGAGACAGGAGCTGGCTCTGCAGAAGTGCTGAGCAAGGCTATAGCTGATTTCATAAGGCTTCCTGAGAACTCGGTGCTTCAGAAGACTGGCTCCAGATCTTGTTATCTTGTCCTGGGTCCCAGCTAATTTCTTTTGAAAATCAGACACAGGAATTTCAAAGGTTTTGAAGCAGATCCAGATTGAGAAACTGGAATGAGATGAAATCTGAAGAAGGCTGGAAGTCTCCCACACCAGTAGAGATGTAAAGCACATCCTTACTTTTATTTCTGATAAATGATGCTTATGAAATCCTTTACATTGGCTGGCATCTCAAAATAGTGTTTACTGTGGGCTTCAATACAACTGTCCATCTCGCTTACGCAGTTCCACACCTGGAAAATCTCAGACTCTCTCATAAACCAGATATGCTGCTACTCACACTTCCTTTTGAAAATATAGAATGCCTATAGGCTGTTCAAACCTATAACTACCCTCTCATCACCTCACATTTGATGTGAAAAGCCCTTTAATTTCAATACATAATTCATTTTTTAATGTCTTTTAGAATTCCTTGTTTTAGCATACGTCATGGTTCAGAAGTTTATGAGTCTGAGTTACAAAAGCATGTATGTGGGACTTACATACATAAATTCAAAAGATAACTGTGCCTGTATTTCTTACCAATATCAGTCTGATTCCTCACTGAAGCTACTGCAATCCATGGGGCTCTGGGATTATGTCAGAATGGCAGGAAAACAGGCTAGGAAAATTCATTTGGGCAAATCAAATGAAAAGAAAATCATGAACAATTTAAATTATCTCTGTGCTATTGAAGAAATTATATATGTTCCAGTCATGCACAAAGGCCCAGAGTTTCAAACAATATAATTCAGCAGCGCTTCCCTAACCTACTGAAGGTTTGGTTCATGCCATGCAATAGAAGAGGGTATTTCTACTGAAGGCAGTAGACATTCTTAAGCAGAAAGCAGTAAAGCAAGTAGAGAATTCAATTTTGACATTATGATTCTTTCCACTTCATTAGGGAAGGTGACTGGGCCTCCATTGTCTAATTTGGAGCTGGGTGAAAAAAAAAAAAAGTGTCCAAGATCTTGAAAGCAAAATGTTTTATTTCTCATGCTCCTGCAGAACACCTGCAGAGTGGCTACGGGTGCTGTTGCACACTACAGGTCCACTCACCTATGACGGGTTTTGGGCCATGTGACCATTTGGTCCTTCCTTCTCTTTGGACTGCCTCAGCTGTACACTCACCAGACTTTTCACTGAGCTGATTCAGCTCATTCACTAGAAATGTGTTTGCCTTGCTGATACTCCTCTGTTCAGTGAGTTGAATTCCTTCAACACAGGGTGAGAAGAGTGCTCAACATCAGGCAGAGAGGAGGGAGCCGGGCAGGTCAGTGTTAGGAGCTGAAAAGAGTAGGAAGGACAGAAAAGAGGATATCGTTGTCAGATACATAAATGCCAAGAATTCCTCTCCCTCACTAGCTATATAATAGCTGGAAAGCAAGAATCCCCACTGCTCCGGGAAGTTTGCTAAGGCTATAAAGGACACTGAAAGTGAAATTAGAAGGTATTTTGAGTCTTTCCATTGACGCAGCTGTGACGTGCATTTATACTGGAAAGACAAACTAGGCTGTATTTGCTTATGTCTTGTGAGTTTGGGACTCCCTCTGGTGACAAGAGGTTGCACATGTTCAATGGCTGCAAAGGTTCTCTGCTCAGTCACTCCATGTCCGTAAGCTGCAGAATTAATCCTGTAGCTATCAGCAGGGCTCTTGCAGGAGTTGGTCCCGGAGGACTCTCAAAGCTTCAGAATTATGCACATTTCCTTATCCCTTTAGTGTAATGCCTAGAACAGGCAGAATCATCTGCACTCTTCAACTTCTCTCTGTGGAAATGGGGACCTCAGGTGGAACTACAAGCGTGAAATACTGAGCTCAGCAGAACAGTTGCGCATGATCAGAGGGCAAAACTATGTAACAGATTCCATACAAAGTCTCTGTGATGGGACATTGGCTACGCCCAGGAGTGCTAAATGCATCCAAGACAAGCAATGCACAGCATCCATCTGCATACTAATCAAGATTAACCATCTATCACACAAAATCAGCCCTCCAAGGATTCTAAAGGACCTTTTTTAAATTCAGAGTATCTGACAGAGGAGGCCAGTTGTGCTGTAGTCCAGCATAAGTGGTGTCTTCATCGTTTGAAAGGGTGGAGATAATCTGGAGAGTGGAGGAAGGTCTACCTGCAGAACAGAGAATAAAAGATCATTAACACTTCTGTGGTACTTTTGATTAGGAGACAGGAACTGAAGCTGACCTGAGGCTGTGACTTGTCAGCAAAGGGTCTCAGTAAAACCCTGTATGGACCCAGGAAGTCTCTCAGCAAAATGCCAAGTGAAAAGGTCACATACTCACAGAGAAACATATCTATAAACCCAGCTAGGAGTCTCCTCACAGCTTTAGCCTCTAGGCAGCCTGGAGATGTGCTCTTATCCTCATGCAAGGCTGCATCTATCAGCAAATATGAACTGTATCATGCCAAATATTACACCCTGATTCTCCAGGAACTGAGGTCAGCCCTTGATTACAAGAGTTGGACAGTCACTAAACATGTGTGAACAATTTAACCTGAAAACTTCCTTTGTTGATGAATACAAACTAGATAAATTGCCTACAAAGGATTCAGCAAGGAGACTGAGGTCACTTGAACTTCATTAAATTCTTACTAATTAAATTCTTATCAAAGGCAACCTCTCAACATTGTGTTATTTAGTGAAACTCCTAAGAAGGCAAAGCCCTTTCAACTGCTTAAAAATACTGCTGATTATTAGACCTTCAGCATTTTCCCAAACTTGCTTATAAGGGAGGACTGGGGTTCCTACTCAATTACAACTGAAGTTTTCAAACGTCTGCAAAAGTCATGTACTGCATATGACTTCTGCTTTTCTTCTGTCTCACATGGCCTCAAGATGGAAGAGTCCAGTAATTTATTGTTCCATGTGTTCATTTTACTAGCCTGGTATTTTTAATCTGTAACACAGAAGAAGTGAATCAGATTGAAGGTTGAGAAATGGTCTTGCTTCAGCTGCACTGGCTCCAAGTGTTTCATCCATACTTCGAATGCCAGTGCAGTGCATTATCTGACAGCCTTGCAACCATGGTTTTAAGGTGAAAATCTGCTAATTAGGTCAAAACTTAATGTGACACCGACCTCAGCATGAAACAGCACAAAGGAGAAGTTAACCTCTAGATATAGACTACAAGCATGTAAGGTCAGAGATCACAGGGTTTTTTTCTTTAAGAAAATTCCAAAAAGTCATTTCAAAGTGCTGACAGGAATTGGATTTTTAGTCAGTTAGGTTACAAAAAAGTGGCTACTATAGCAGAAGAGCCTGTCAACCAAGTCAAAATCAAAGCTCTCATATTAGCTCCAACTTCATTGCAAATCATAGAGAGACCACAAGGGGGGGGCATAACCCAAGAGTTTATGTTTCTTGCCAAAAAATTGAGATCATTTCACACAACAGCCAAAAGTTGAGACAATGATTTTATAATTACAACATCATATTATCAACCATTGGGCTTAATCCAGTCTTGAATTCAAATTTTCTTCTACCAGTGCTTTGTAATAGCCTACACATTCTCAGCTGTAATATCGGGAGAAAAGTGGATTTCTCTCCCTTCCAGATAAGCAAATTATTATCATTGCCATTTTCCAAGGCAGAGCGTGGTAGGCTGCTTTACACCAAGATGAAACTGCTAACAGACCTTACTTCCCTCTCCCTTGGCCCTTTAGAGGGCCTGAGCAAAAATGTGGACTAGATGACGTGTTAGCGATAGAAGTTGGGATGCTCCCTATTCTCTCAAACTCTCCAGAACAAACTTTTCCACACCTTTTTCACCTTTCACCTTTCACCTGTTGGTTGTCAGTCTGATGGCCCAAATGGGGCAACCCTTAGCTTCATCTCCAGCAGCCTTGTGTGTGAAAAACTTGCTTCAAAATCTCTCAGAAAAAGATAGTGCAGCTTTCAGTGGCCTTTGGAAAGTAATCACAGCTTCTCCACTCGTATATTGACTTTCTCTCCTTGGATCTACATGTGTGATTAGCTGTCTAAGCCATGTTTCTGAGTCCTCAAAAGAGCACCATTCTTGCACAGAGATCTTCCTTCTGCAGCAAACAGTAGTCTCTCTAGAGCCTTTAACCCAACAAGCAGCCTACAAGCCACGGGGAATGTAATTAGTTGGCCTCAGAGAGGTGATGGGGACTACCAGAGTGACAAGCCCTGGTTTGGAAGGTCAGCAGGAATCTACTTTGCTATCTTGCTTGACAAGAAACCCCCTCAGCAGAAATTCATTACACTGCAAAAGGCTGCACATGAAAAGCCTCCTGCATCTTCCCTTCCCCTGGAGAGTACAGTCCATTTCTCAAATAACTCCAAGTTGCATTTCTAGTCAGGAGTCATTCAGCTTTTACAGCCTTTGAATCACAAACCTGCTTCCTTTCAGCTATCACACCTCTCTCCCCTGTATGCATTTGCAGACTGTGATCAGATCAGCTCTTAACCTTCTCCTGGAATTTCATTTCATAAGTCCTTTTTCATCCTTTGGGAATCTCTTCTGAATTTCTGAATTACTGAGAAGTGACTCTTACACTTCTAACAAGAGTTTCATCAATGGTTTTGGAAAGGACAATTTCTTGGCTTCTCAGTTGCAAATATTAGCACCGAGGTCAATAGCAAAATTAAACCATACATTCTCTGGCTCTAATGATTTGTAGACAAGAACCCAGAACAAGCAGGCATCGTTCCATCAGCTCCAGGCTCAGACCCACATCTTCAAATGTATATGTAAGAGACTTGGTTTTTGGAAATACAGACTAATTTTCCAAGTATTTTTAAGAAGCAGTGAAAGTAAGGATCTTTAAAACTTCTGTTGCTGACTGCTTATAGCCTTTTCCCTTCCTACTTTGTCCTACAGTAACTGCATTAACAGCACATACACACTACATCTTATTTTCTCCTTATCCATCCCTCTAGCAAATGGTTCCTCCTACTAATATGGACTGAAGTTCAGTCCTTTAGCTTCCTCAACATGGACTACAGACCATCTACCTCAAAGGGAATCCTGGCTAACTCCACGAGTCGCTCCTCCATGACACTGAGGGCTTTTTTTGGGATACAGGATAAGACTCAGCTCAGTCCCCATAACTGACATGGAAAGGAGTCAAACAGCTGATGTTACATTTTATATGCAGTAGTTACTATGCACCAATTCCCGTCTGTCATCACTCCACAGAGCAGCTCATGGCGTGTGACCTACAGAAGAGGGAGATGGTTAATCAGGAATGAGTGGGCAGTATTTTTCAGAGAACAGAAGTGAGATCCAATGAATCAATCAGCATGAAAGCAACGTGGGAAGTTACTTTCTTCCTCAGCACATAATGAAATCATCAACATCTTTGCCAGAGGAAAGAAAAATATGAGTGTGAAAGGCATGAGACTAACCTGTGCAGGGAAGAATCACTAGCTCAGGAGTGGTCTGGATGTAGTAGCAAGTACTTAAAAGTAGCTGCCTGGGTCATAGTCACCCTCAGCACTCAGTTCCCCAAATACCTTCTGCCAGGGTTGGGGGCACCATCCTCAGTGAGACAGGTTGTTGGTCTTGTAATGTAACGCTGTTCTATCCTCGCTTCTCTTTTGCTGATATCCAGACAGACTTCCTTCTTTTGGGTCTCTGTATGCTGAACTGCAGCCTCTGCTCTCTGTCTGGGCAGCTGGCACATACACAACTGGCTGCCTCTCATGCATGAGATCCTGGCTTGGCCAAGAGGTTGTGGCCACTGCATAGCAGGGCTTATTGCAAACTGCCAGTACTTGGTGCTGGTTGTTTGGTACAGAGCTCATCATCCTCCCAGCATTTGTCTAATTTTTTTTTTTTTAAATGGAGGAAAGATGTTTTTGGAATTTGGCTTAAAACTAAGAATAAGAAGACAAGAAAATCAAGTCTAGTTGTGCTTCCAGTGCTCTGATTTGCTGCAGAAAGTCAAGTCAAATAACACGCTGCCTATGGAGGGAGATGACATTTCTCACTTATTAATTGTTGTTTTGTTCTTTACTCAACTGTCTCTTGTAAGAGTACTAATGCAGTAATATGCATATTACACATGTAATAGGATCTTGCTCTCATTTGCAGAAATCCCTGCACTACTGTAATAAATGCAATGAATTTACCTCTTACAGATGCTGTGTATGACAATTTCAAAATAAAGCACTGCAGTAATTGCAAAACACATTTGCTATACCAGCATATAAATGTCACCTGTTAAAAACTGAAGGCAAGGCTTCTCCCCTACTATGTGCTGAGGTCTATGTTAAGATCTATTTCAACATATTTACATTCCTCCAATTCCAAAAGCATCTGCATACCTTGAACACAGAGTCACTAAAGTCACTGGGAACAATTAATAAATACCTGTTGACTCCCCTGGCACTTCTCCTGTGTGTGTACAGATTTCCCAACAGAGGAAGACTGGCTTATTTATCAGTTTTATGGCTTATAGGGCTTAAAGGGCAGGGAGAAAAGTTGGTGTTGGTTCTTATCTTAGAACAGCCTTTCAGAAAGGGAAAGTTTCAGTTTTTCCTCATCACAGCCAAATCCACGTCTTCTGTGTATTCAGTGTGAAATAAAAAGAAATCAGTAAAAAAAACCAAACCAAACTAATAACTTTACATTCTGTGGATGTATGTTTGTCCTTACTGGACTGAGAGACGTGTACCACAGTGCTTTATTTTATGTGGTTTTTTTGGAAGGGGATGAAGGAGAAAAAGGAGACAGAGGAGAAGTGGGCAAACAAGGGAAGGTTGGACCAAAAGGACCAAAAGGTATTTATGACAATTTGTTGACTATTACTGGTATATGAATGTCATTATGCACCACTGTGTCGGTGCATATGATCATTGATGTTTCATGCTTTGCATTCCTGTTTCATCAGTGGATTTCACAATCCTGTCAAACATTAATCAGTGAACCCAACAATACTCGGAGAGCCTGATGCAATTCTTACTGATACATAAGACAGCCATATATAGCAGTAAGTTTCAAGCCATGTAGTAAACTTGTACATTTATTGATGCTTTCCCAGTTGGCTGTCATAACCAAGGTCCAGAAGATCCAGATCACATGTATATTTATTAACAAAATTGTAATGAGAAAGATTACAGCTCTGTTACTGAAACAATCCTTTATTTGAAACTGAATTTTGAGTTACTTCCTAGAAATACACCTGGATGCTCAAGAAAATTCACTCAGTTGTCCTTATTTTGCAGAAAAGCAAATGGAGGCATGCACTGAAAAACAAAGTTCCTCTGATCAAACATCTGATCAGAGGATGAAGTAGCAGTTGTCTCAGGACTCAGCCCCATTAAACATATCCATTTCCACACAGCAAGCTGGGCAGAGCATTCAGAGGCACCAGATGTGATAGTGTCAGTCTTGTTTGCATGCTTTAACTCAGAAGCTTAATTTGTCATTAGAGTTCAATAATAATTCATATCCATGTTCTTTCTTCCTTGACAGTAAGACTAATCAGGAAATCTTTTACTTCTATAGAAACTTCAAAATCACTGGGTTTTATTTTTGTTATTATAAATGGAATTTTTTTCCACTTTAAAATGCATTCATATTAATTTGGTCCTTCTCTTAAAAAGAAGATTGGGTAAGATGGAAGGGAATCAGGCGACAAGATGAGAACCAACTCAATGATGCTAAATTCAATGTGCAAATTGAGACTCACTAAATTGGTCTGTCCTCATTAGCTAACTATTGCAGAACTTAACCTATTGATCAATTAAAAAGGCATCCATTATTTTGATACTCTGAGGACTGGGAAAGTACATACATACAAACTGGTAGCACCCTATTTGCAGTCATGCTTCAAGGATCCCCAACAAAGTTGCAAGAACTTCTTCACCTCAAGGAAGAAGGAATGGGATGAAGATGGGATGAAGAAAAATAACCCTAACAAGTAAAACTTGTTGTCAGCCTGGCCTGGTTGTGAAGTATAATCAATATTTGAATGCTCACTAGCAGTTTTAATTTTTATTTTCTGTAAAAAGCCCATGATGTTTCCGGGCACTTTAATTTCTGCTAAAGTGTCTTGCAATGTCCTAGTGTTGTACCCTACAACAGCAGAGATCTGTACTGTCATCCTCCAGCCATCCTCAAGGCTCCTCTCAGTTTGACTTTGCTGCACATACAGATTGGCCACACTGTAGAAACAGCCACTGTAGACACCTCAATAGTGCCTTAGGAAAGAAATGACAGAAAAAATCTGTGCTTGTTTCCTCATATTTATTCTTTCAGGAAACAAAGGACCTGTGGGGGACATTGGTGACCAGGGAATGCTTGGGAAAATTGGTCCAATTGGTGGAAAGGGTAAGCTCTGGTCTAGAAATTTTCTTATTTTTTTTCCTCAAGGTAAATACATGTTTGGTGAGACTTTTAGGTATGGAGTAATGGCAAAGAACAGCTGTGACTAATGCTCTCCAAGTAAAGTTATGTATAAATATAGGTAATGAGACCTAACTGAAATATTCTTATTTAATTTTCCATGTGCAATATAATTCTTTGGCTAAAATATTTTGCTTTATGAGTTAAGAAATCAGTCATATCTGGTTATAGAGGTAGGGAGAAATCTGGCCCTTGTGAAGTAAATTCTCTGAATGGTCTAAAAGAGGAAGGCAGATCTGTGCCTCTCCTTTGGACGCTGAAGGTCTACGTCAATATTCTGTCACTGCTCAGGATGCCACATATTGTCACCTGCAAGCAATGCACAGGACAGCTAGGTAAAGAAAGGTTAGGAATTTTAAGAAAGTACTCATGTAACCAGGGACAGCAACTCCTTGCAAATCGATATAGACTCTAAATCAATCTGTAGCAATATTATTACTGCTACAAGGAGACCAGCCTAGAAAGCACAGTAGGGACTATACCACCCCCAGGGGAACTCCATGGTCTCTAACCAGTGCATCAGCCCAGGCATGTGGGTGAGTGCGTGGAATGAGGTCTCCTGGGAGACTGTCAAGACAATGTCTTTAGAGAACCTCTGACACTCTTTAGCCAGACTCAGTATCACAGAAGAACAAAACAATTTGGCCTGTGGGACTAATTTTCAAAAGAGCCTCGACAACTGAAAACACAGACAGTTACCTACTAAGATGTCTTCCATCACCAAAGGAGACTAGAAAAAGTACATCAAAACACAGTCATCAAAAAGGCATTAGCATTTTTTGACCTCTGAAGGTTTTAATTCATAAAGAGCTGACAAGAGTTTCCAATAAAGTCCAGCTGTTCCTCATCTAAATTACATTTCTATCATTTTTATGACTCATAAAGGAAGGGGAAAATAGCTGGATGACAGTAAATCACATTTCCATGAACTGTATCTGAAATGACATGCTGCTCCTTTTTGTCCTCATTTGGTGCAAATGCTCACTGCTGCCTGTACACATAACCTGCTGCACATGAGAATTTAGTGGCTTAGTGCACACTAGCCTTATCCCATCATGTAGCTGCTGAACCCAAGAAATGCTGAAGCCATGCATTGTCCTGCATGGTAATGAGAAAACCCAGGTCTCACCTCCTGCAGATTTCTTGAGTGCTTTCAGCCTCTCAGGACCATTGTGCAGTTTATATTTACAGCAAGTGGTACCAGGAACCAGCAGGACATGAGATGCCTGTGTTATCAGTCAGTTAGCCATTAAGGGGTTCTCCTTACTTTCATCCACCAGGAAGAAACGGTTTGTTTGACTTGGCACATCTGCCAGTACAATACATCAGGGCCTCCTATGTATTATTAAGCAGGTTTTTGAAACGTCCCCCTGACATGCTTGCTGTCAGAGATCTGAGCTTGTATGTTCCTCTTTATTCAGGTGACAAAGGAGCCAAAGGCTTATCGGGGGTTTCTGGAAAAAAGGGAAAAGCAGGTATGTTGTACATCCCTCTCTGCAGAATGGACAAGTCTACTGGGCTTTTTAATTTCAGGATTGGTTTGTCTAAAGTTTTGTAAAATTTTGAGGCCCATCAAAAAATCTGAGATTAGATGAAAAAAATATGAAGACTGGAAAAGTTTTGCTTAGCAAAATGAAGGCTTGGTTAGGGATAAGACTGATGCCTATGAGTATACCAACATACACAAAATATGGACAAAAGTTACCTAAATTAATGAGCAATGTTTGATGTCATAAAAGCTAACATATAGATAGCCTAGCAGTGTATTTATACTGGTAACTAGAGTAAAGTTTCTAAATGCCAAGGCAATGAAGATCTCTAAGAGTTTCCTAACAGGAGTATGGGGACAAAATGAGACTTCAAACAGACTATCATCTGTTGTGAGATTTTGTATCTGACAACCCAGAAAGTTCCTCTCAATACTAACTACCTTCAATGTGCTCATTTTTAATAGATGTCATGTGCAATGCCACTTCAGTTCTTCATGGGAAGTAATCAGCAACAACTTCCTTCCTGAGATTAAGAGGGGAAGAAAAAAAATCCCATACCAATCCAAATTTCAGTTCACCACCAAAAATATACCTGAGACTTCAGTGCTTGAAATCTGTCATTGATATGACTTGGTATTAGCTACTTCTGCTGTGAGACAGCAGTTCACTAACATCCTACTGAAGTTTTGCCAGTCCCACCCCTGTGCACACTCACAAAACCTCCCTCACTGAGAAACAGCTCCATTTCATGGAGGCTGTTGTTCCTACAGAAAGGCTGAGGAATCAGTAGAGTTTACAGATACAAAGGTAGACCTTTGGCATTCAGATGTAATGCTATAGGGATCTCCATGACAAGCCACATCAGGTAGCAGGTAGCATCAATGATGAGAGGGGCAGAGGATGGGCAAATCCTGTGCTGATATGGGTGGAAGGAAGATGTCAAACTTCCATTCATGTTTATTAAAGTTCAGATCTTCAAGCCAGTTGACAATGGAGTGTACAGAGCCAAAATAGTAAGTGATCTGATCAACTAAAGTATGGTCAGTGGGGCAGGGTGAGACTGGCTCTCCACAAGTGGAGAAGAAGTCTTCAGAAGTTTTGGAAATGGGCTACAGTCAATCCTCTGTACTTTTCTTCCCATCAGGCACAGTCTGTGACTGTGGAAGATACCGCAAAGTTGTTGGACAAATGACTGCTACTGTTGCTCAACTTAACACATCCATCAAGTTTCTAAAGAATGGTAAGAACCATTTTGCATTTGAGACTATTTATTTGGCTTCTATTATCAATGCTGCTGTTCTGCCACTGCTGCTCTATGGCAGCATTTATAGATGACCCGGAGAGAGGGTCCCACTACGTGAGGTGGTCTGAAAATACACAGAAAAATCTTGCACCTGTAAGGATAATAAGTAGATAAGTAGATACCACAGCTCTGAACACCATGTTGTTCTTAAAATGTGCTATTTTAGCAGATGCAGTGATTTTCTTGCACACAAAAAAGGCCCTAAAAAGCTAACTGCATCTTTGTGTTTCTATCCCAGGGAATTCTCTTTCAATCTGTATTCTAAACCTTGCAAAGCAACAGGAGTGATCAAGAGTTAGGCACTGCTATTTTTCTAATTAGCATGCTCAATTTGAGTAATACTAGATACCTGTGAATTTAAAAAGTGTCAGAAGAGAGGCATGTCAATCATAACTGATTAGTTAGTTCCTGCCCTAGTGTGTGCAAGGTACTTGTCAGTCCCATTAGTAGCATCAGTCTCTGATCATGTTCTCTTCATTCATCACAAATTCAGTGGTGGGAATATTTTTCCTCTCTCTCATTTATTAATTTGAATGTAAAAATAATCTAATTGCCATACTGGAACAGAAGCACCTTCAATACCTGTTGACAAGTTATTGAACAAATTTTATTCCTCTTCTCTGAAGTTATAGCAGGTATCAGAGAGACAGATGAGAAATTCTATTACATCGTGAAAGAAGAGAAGAATTACAGAGAAGCCATGATCAACTGCAGGGACAGAGGAGGAACACTGGCCATGCCAAAAGATGAGGCAACCAATGCCCTGATTGCTGACTACATCTCCAGTAGTGGCCTCTTCCGAGCCTTCATTGGGTTGAACGACATGGAAAGAGAAGGACAGTTTGTATATGCAGACAACCGCCCACTGCAGAACTACAGTAACTGGAAGGCAGGAGAGCCTCATGACCCAGCTGGCCGTGAGGACTGTGTGGAAATGCTCAGCACAGGAGAGTGGAATGACTCCGAGTGCCAAGTCACCATCTACTTTGTCTGTGAATTCCTCAAGAAGAGGAAATAAGAGTGACACAGCATGTGCCTGGCACCTGCTGTACATACAACAACCCCTCCTTGTTCATCCGCTGCAGAGAAAGCAGACAACCAAGTATAGGGCTTAATCCACCTTCATGTCTCTGGGTTAAGCAAAAGTAATTGCTGTTAACATGGCAGTGACCACAACACCAGCATAGGTCTGCAGGGGGCATCCAGCCAGTTGTGAATTTTCATTTAATTTCATTCTATGTGTAATTTGTGTTGAGCATGTCTATGCACAATTTGGGGGGCAAATCCAGAGGTGAATACGATTTCACTAATGCCAAAAATAGTAAACTTCAGTATTTACTTACTGAAGTGCTTTGTAGTCCACAGATGTAAGAGTATGGTCTTTACTCATATTTGACCTGCAAAGAAAGTTCCAGTAATTTTCCTGGTAAATTCAGATTTGGAATAACAAATTTTTAATTTCTCTTGAAAATATTCTTCTTTTGTTAAAATCATAGAATAATTTAAGTTGGAAGGGATCTCTGGAAGTCATGAGGTGAAATCTTCCATGCAAAGCAGCGACAACTTCAAACCTAGAAGTCATTATATCATCTTAAATTTGACTGTATGATTACATTGCCTGATACACAGGGAAGGCCTCACTTACCTCTGCTTCTAATTCCATTGGCTATGAGAGTGGTCTGAGGTATTAAGAATTAATGTAGCTGCAGCCCTTCTGCATGCAAATCTGCACAGATTTTAGGTGACCTGAGAGCAGATGGAGAAGTTTCAGTCTCCAGTGCCTCTGATGAAAAGATAAAGAAGAGTGCAAAGGCATGAGCACCATTGCTATAGGCTGTGCAGCCACAAGTAGTTCCAGTTGCCACAATGTACATTGCCAATTTAAGAAGTGATTCAAGGAATACTCAGTAGCCAGTGAAGTCTGATGTCTACTACTAAGGTTACCTTCATATTTATGACACAGGAAGCAACTAGAGAATAGGCTTTATCCCCAAGAACCTGCATTCAGGTGTAGTTGAACAACTTAATCATGCACTTCAGCAGGCTCTCCAAGAATTATGAGCAGTAAGCACGAAGTCTTTGCTGTCACTGCTCAATCACTCAGATCTCCATCTCATTACACCCATAATGGATCACATATTCCTGTCTTTAATAATAATGAAGGAGCTCTTTACTTCAAACATAGCAACTACTTTGTGTTCAGAAGGGAGCTTGTTCTCAGTCCTGGTTCACCCTTCCTTAGAGCAGGAGATGTCAAGAGAAACCCTAGGGCTCATGCAATGAAAGTCTATAGATTTTCTTTTTCATTTGGCACTGAAAATGAAGCTAAGGAGAATGCTAGACACTAGGCACAGTGCAGCAATGTACACTGCAGATTGCTCTGAGCACCAGATTCATGTATTCTTTCTCTGTGTATGTGAAGAGCTGGAGACGCCATCAGTAATGCAGAAGATCATCTCAAAGTCTCCCTTCTACACTTGCCTACCACTGCAATGGCAACTAGACAACACTTGTAACTCCTCAACCTCGCCCTCAACAGGAAAATCCTCCAAACCATTTAGCTTATTATTAGTTTGGCTCCAAGTTTGTCTCAGAGAAATGACCATTGCAGGAGTATCCCAGCACACTCTATGACTCAGAACCACTCTTGTAATCCAGTTTCTCTGCTACCTGTTCCTCCAGAAAACCATTTGTTAACACCAGCAGTAAATTATCTGTGTTGCTACACACCCTCAAGGAAACTATTCTGACCTGTGAATGAAGGGGTGGGGCCACATTTCTTTCCCTCACTCCCCTCCTATGCCATGAGAGCATTTGGTCACACAGGTTCACTTGGCACTATGTAACTCAGCCTGAGTATTCCCTTCCAGGTAATTGATATTCCACAAATTCAAGCATAATTACACTTTTTAGGATCTATTCCAATAAAGTGATTAAGTTAAACACTTTGATTTCAGAATCATTAATGGGTAATAATAAAGAATTAAATCTATTTTGAGGACAAGTCTCTTGAGGAAATGTAATGTCATTTAGAAGTCCAAGCCCAGGCCTGCTAGCCCCACTCAATGCAGGTCAGTTCTAACTAGTCCTACCAAAGTGGCACAATAATGTCCCTGTGGGTACGTGTAATCACACTGACACTCTCTGCAACCCTTTCCTTCTAACCCAGAAAGTCACCAAAATATGCTTGCTATATCAGGGGGTCGAAGTTCTGGAATCCTTTAGCCATACCAAGACAAAATCCAGAGATGTCCTTAATGCTACAATCACCATAAACAGGCCATTTTCCTGTCCTTCAGGAAGGAACTCTGAGTTGAGAGAAAAGTGGAAGAGGAGCAATATTTCTCAAAAGGAACAAGCTTTGCCTGAGATTGGACCAGGCACTCTCCTCAATGTACACCAGGAAATATATGTTTAAATTGATACTCTGGTCTAATTTAGGAGATAGTGAGTTACAAGTAATCCTGGAGCATGCTCCCATATGGGATGGAATACTGCTGCAGTCTCTGGCTGCATGGCTGAGGGAAGTGAGTGAGTAGTTTGCCCTGGGTTTCTGCTGTGTAACACTGGGCAAGGCTATGCCAGTTGGTATAAGTAGACCTGGAGTGTCTATTCCTTTGCTAACTACAGAAGAGGGGCAGAAAAAGATGTGTTCAACCTAGCCAGGCAGAAGTCAGATCAGGTGTTCATGCAACCCATGCAGCACTGGGCCCTAGTGAATAAATTTTGCCAAGATGCCTAACTCACAGGCCAAGCCAAATAAAAGAGGCTGTCCCACACAGGAAACCTGGCGAGCAGGTCCATGGAGCTCTGCACCGTGCCATGCAGACACAAGCTTGAGCTGGCACTATCTCAAATATCATTGCTGTGCTTTGTAGAAAAAAATATTCATGTTACAATTAAGAACTTGAGCTATATCAAAGGTTTTACTGCTAGCCAGTGAAAATTCACTGTGGTGGGTAGAGTACCTTTGGTTTCTACATGAAAGGGATGGAGCCAGGAGCACAGGAAATGGTGTCTGACAACTCAGGATTTATGGTCTGTTATAGCTTGGCACCTAAACCATTTTATCCAGTTCCAAAATTATGCTTTTTTGATGTTTTCCTTTTCAGTATTTCCAGTCTGAACCTCTCTTGTTTCAATCTATGCCCTCCACTTCTTGTCCTCCCACATGTCACTGCTGTAAAAAGCCTGGCTTTGTCTTCTCAAAGATTATCTCGTATGTCCTGGAAGACTGCAATGAGGCCCACCTGAAGCCTCTACTTCTACAGGTAGCTTCCTTTGCCATCCATTTCCCTTAGCTCCTTCCCTTAGGATCTGGCTCCAACCATCTTGTGGGCCCTCAGCTGAACCTGGCTCCAGTTTTTCCGTGCCTTTCCTGTATTGGAGGGCTCAAAAGGACTCAGAGTCTAGATGTGGTCCAACACGAGCTGGGTAGGAGGATAATGCCTTCCCTCAAGCTCCTGGCCATGTTCCATCTAGCTCAGTCAGGATGCTGTTCACCTTCTTCATTGCCAGGGCACACCCCTGATGCTTGGGCAGCGTGCTGTCTGCCAGTCCAGAGCCTTCTCAGCAAAGCCAGTCATCCCCAGCCTGCACCAGTGCGAGAGCTTGTCATTCCCAGATGTATGGCAGCCTTGCTTGACAGTTTATTTACTGTTCCCTCCAATCTGGTGTCATCTACAAAACTGAGTGGACTTCATTGCTTCCTCCAGGTAATTGGTAAAGATGGTAAACAGGACAGCCGCAGTGCTACAGATCCCTGCAGAGCTCTACTTGTACTTTGGTAGAGAACTCAGTAACCACTCTCCTCTAAGCCAAACCATCCAACCAAATTTACCCATACCAACTATAAAATCCTAACTTGAATACAAGAATTTTGTGGAGATAGCAACAAAAGACTTGCTAAAGTAGAGGTAAATTACATCCATTGCTCTTCCCTCCTTCACAAACCCAGGTATTTTATTATAGAATGCAACCAGATGGTCAAGGATGACTTACCTCTGGTAGAGCCATGCTGATTGTTTCCAGTCACTGCGTTTAATCTGTTAAATCACTTAAAAATAATAAGCACCTAGAGAGCAATGGAGCGCCCCATTCCTGATGACAGTCACACAAATATATTTAGTTTCACAGCCTTGTAGTTCAACTGGCAGAAATGGTTATTAAGAGGTACAATTTAATACTGTGTATGATAATAAAAATAGTAAATGTGCCACAGAGATAGGTCACATCTGGTCATAATGTATATTTATTTGGAAAGTATTGCTCTAGATTGTCTTGGTTTAATATCCTTATCTAGGGACAAAAGCCATGAATTGCCATTTCTTTTTTTCCTTTCTCTTTTCTTATGTATTATAGTCCTATGTAACCTACTCAACAGGTGTAAGAAAGAATGCAAAAGATCAAAGCAATAGCTTAATCTGGGCTACTTCATGCTTGTGCTGCAAGAGAGAACAGCAAAAGGTAGAAGAATTCTCTGCCTACTTCCTGTGTGCAGGGCGCTTGGGGCTCCACCAGCTCCTGCCCTGGAAAGGTTTCTCCATGCAGAGATTTCGACACAGGGAGGAAAAGTTTCACCTGATTTTCATTACGTGGGTGGGATCAAGAAGCTTTATTGCCCTCTTTTGCAGAGAGCAATAGCAGCCTACTGAATCACAGAGTAAACTACACAAAAATTGCTGTGGCGGGGAAGTGCATGTGTTCATGGGCATTTCATGAGTCCTGAAGCTCCAAGACCCTTAACAGCCTCACTGTTAAGGGTGTGCTTAAATCCTATGGAATTCCTGTGCTCAACCAAATGCAAATCTACAGTTGTCGGGGCAGTAAAGGGGCTTTATCTTCTCATTGTTATGATGCAGTACAGCATGAGCACATCTACAGAGCCATAACTTTCTCATACAGTGCAATTTCAGTATGTATCTCTCCCTCTCCACCCTCACACGAGATGCATTTGCTTCTGTGTTTGTTTTAAACTAGCCAGGTGCTAATTATTACTTTGGTGTTATTATTTCACACATTGTTCAATCCTTAACAACGAATGTAAGTAACATCTTTTTGGAAAAAGATTTTAGTCATGAATCCTCTGTTTATTTTTTCCTCTGTCTAGATGTTTCAAGTCTTTGCTATCGAATTAACTAATCAGCAAATTGTCTAACAAGAGACGCTACCTGTCCCATCTCCATAGAATAGAAGTCTTTATATCAGTTGTTCCACAACATTCCCTGAGTACGCGGGGCACTCTACCATGTGGAGGGTGGAAGGGGCAGCAATGATAATCAGTAAGTAGAAGATCTAGTAAAACTGCAGAAAACTGTGAATACAAAGTTGGCAGATGCCCAGCATGAGAACTGAGGAATTTGTTTCTCACTATGAGACAGTTTCTAGAACTTGAAAATGCTTTAAAGCTTGTCAGAGGAAAATCTAAAAAATTTTGAGTAAGTCCAAAAAGAAATCTTAATTGAATAGCCCAAGGATGCTGGAGCTCCCTGCAAGTTCACATGTGCAAGAGAGAGAACTTTCTCAGGACCAGGAGAAGTAAAAATACATTTTCTCCAAAACAAAAAATAATTACAAACCTTTCTTTGTGAAAAGCGCACTTTTTTCTTTCCTACTTTCTCAGATAGGAATATTTTCCAGTGCAGGTACATAACAAAAGACTCATTAAAGTTTAAGCAAAGAATATATATCACTGCACTGCACTGCACTATTTTTTTATTGGACAAGACAGTGTGTGACAGATGGTAGAGACCATGCATGCCATGACACTAAAAGATTCTTGTAAAGGAGAAAATAAGACAATAGGAACAACAGTAGCAGAAGAACCCTGCCTCAAAACTATCCACAAAGTTCTAAGAATTTGGAAGCAGAGGAGAGAAGATTATGGAGTATATATATAGGTATTCTTGCTTATATTCTCCAGTTGCCCTGATTACATATAATTCATTAACTTCTCAGGATTCAGGCCATGGTTGCTCTCAACACACAAGGATCTGATTCGTAACAGAGATGTCATAATGCATATTCTCTCATCAGTCACAATATTCACCCCTTTTTGGTTGTTTCAGACAGGCAATATGCATGGGAAAGGGCATGAGTTGGCTCCTAGTCCAACTCAGGTGAGGTTTGCTAGGAGAGCTGGAAGTGAGGATCAGCTACTTGTGCTGGTTGCCAAAGAATGGAAAGCAGAAGAGATTTAGTTTGACAAGAGACTCTTAGAAGTATAGCCCAGCATTGGTCTATCCAGAAGACCAGTTCTGGGGGGGAAGGAGCTATAGAAAGCCTTATAGGAACACAACACAATCCTACACTGAGAAAGAAGTTTTCATTTCTTTACTAAAAAGGTTAGCAAAAATCTGAAAATAAATTTTTTTCTAGAGAAAAGCCACACCAGGACATGCAAAGATGTTACTGGAAGAAAAGAGGTTGTTTATGTTTGAGGTTAAGTGTGCCATTCAGTATCAGATACCCAAAATGTGGGCAGAGGTAGATGTCACTGATCCTCTGCCCAACTGTGTTGTGGGGTTGGGAGGAATTTTGGCAGAAGACAGTAATTTTTGTGTGGGAGAGGTTGCAGACAGTTGTGTGCCTGCCATAAATCCAAGAAGGAGGGAAAGTCTTACATTTGCTTTGAGTTTATTTTGCCACAGATCACATGAGATTGTGACCCAGCTTTAGGGGTATACCACTTGCACCTCTGGCTGGCACAAGAGAGTGAGAAGCTCCAGAGTCCCTGGAAGGAAGCTAGGACAAGCTGATACAGCTTCCAGCCCGGATAGGTTTCTTCTAGGAAATTACCCTGCTAAGCTTTGGAAGAAGAAAAACAGACTCAGAGGGTAAATTAAAAAAGTGTAAAAACATCTTTCATTCACTATGTCAACCATGCTTGGAAGCAAGCCCATATGTATATGGCATGCACAGTCTCTTCAAGTAACATTGAGACAGTCCCAACCATCAACCATCCCAGACTGTTATTTAACTCATTTTAAGCCTTTATATTTACTTCCAAATAGCTGCAAAAAAACACTGAACTATTTTGCTTCAGGAATTCCTCTTGCCTAACTTTAAGTAGATGTCCTCATCAGACCCAGCCACCATAAACCGCCTTTGCAGCCAAGAAGCAGACATAAATGATTCATATGATCTATTCTGAGATGCCTACTTTGGTATGAAACAAATTGTTCCTCAAAGGTAGTTATTTCTTCCTTGTTTGTAATGAGGGGTCTAACCAGGTAGCTAGGAGATAAACATAAGCACTTGTTCAGCTGAATCCAACCTGGTTTCTTTCACAATGCACCACAAATCCAAAAGGACTTCAAGCAAGGTTACTCCTTTCAGAGTATAAATAGATGTAGAAGTGTATGAACTCATTAGTCCTATACAACAAGTTACACTTTCAAAGTGCTATATAAACACTAATATATACTAACTACATGGCAATTAGACTATGCTATTAGTAAAATAATCCACAAAATACTGACCTATTTATTCTTCTGCTATTATGTAAAATAAATGAGCTGTGGTTTTTTGACCATTGATTCATACTTCTTCCAATTACCAGTGGATTAAATATAAGCAAGTTAAATAGCTTCACAAAATTACTGGTAGACAGCAAACACCTAGGCAAGTATTTGAAATGCAGTTCTACATAGTATAAACCCTCAGACTGATACGTGAACATAAGGTCTCATCCTGAATCAGACTCCAAAGTAAAAGAATAATTTTTTTTAAGGTGCAGGGAAGCTGCTATTTTAAGCTAGTTTGTTTTATTTTTAATGACTGCCCTGTTAGTAAACCACATGATTTTCCTGGTAGCTCAGAAAAACATCATCCCTTTCCCTCCCCTAATCCAGCATCTCCGAGAACAATGTGTGAGTCAAATGTGAAAAGTTTCTTACTATGGAAGATGAAAACAGACAACATCTAAGAGGGGCATAAATAAGTGGAAAGATGTCAGGAAACAAGGCATAAAGTCAGACACTTATGAACACAAAGAACAATTAGCAGCTGTGACTGAATTAAAGTATTCATAACATTATCTGCGTGATTAAGTTCTGTGGTTGTCACCCTGAAAATCATAAAGGGAAAATGAGATAGTTGTCCTTTAACTTATTTTTCATAGTCTAAACACAGTTTAGCAGTGTGAGGACAGCTCAAACCACTTCACCTTCCTTAATGATTTGGAAGTTAAAGGATACTAGGATACTAGTAGAACCACAGATTATTTTCTATGCAGAAATTGCATACATACTGTGTGTAGTATTTCTTCATGAAGGACACCAGGCTAACAGGAATGTAGTTAAACCGGTTTTGGATTTATGAAAGAAAGGAAAAAACATCAAGCCTGTTTGCTTTTCTGTGAATCAAAACCTACTTGATCAAGCGCTTAAACTTACCAAAACATTGTGAAAGAACCTGTGTAGGAACTGAGTAGTTAAGATAGGCCTGAAGAAAATATATTCACAGCAATTCCCTGTTTATAAATACTTGTTGGTTCATTGTATATGCAGTGGTGATTCCTCCAGCCTCTTCCCAAAAATGAGACTCTCTTACACAAGTAGGAATAATCACAGATTTTCCCAGAGTTGTGTCTTTTTGAAATATAGTTCTTGTGTTGTGCTAACTTCTGCTGTTGCTTTAGCACTTGGCGAATTAGGAAAAGTCACTATTTAGAACTTGCCATCAGCAGCAGGACTGGTTTTCAGAGGATGTAAGCATGTCAACCAGTGACATTTCTCAATCTGACATTAGATAATTGTGCATTAGAAATAGGTTTTATGTTTGTAACTGTGACTCATTCATCCCACCTAAGACCCTTACAGTATGCCAGGATATAAAAACCTAAATTTGACTCAATAAAATACATTCCAGATACTAAGTTTCCTAAAACTGCTCATACATAAGAAGATTCAGACACATCCTTATGAACAATTTGAATTTCAGAAAGAAATTAGTTTATTTCCTTTACTTAATGTGAGCACAGCAGCACATAGTGACAGGTGCAGAAGCACAGCTCAGACTGTGTGAAGGTTTCTACAGGCTACATTAGCATCTCTATCTAAAAGAAAAATCATAATAATGTTTTTACAAATACCTTAATGTATGGGATGTACTTAACATCTCATAAAGAACACAGAACAAGGCAGTGTAACTGGATTCTAAGTTTTGTGTTTATTTTAAACTGATCTATTAGGACGATTAGTAAATTTCAGCACAAGCCTAATCAATCAAAGAGAAAAAAATGACTAGTTTTGCCTTGGTTTGCCTTGCTTTGTACCCTCTCTTTCACTAGCTCTGATGCAAGGCAGGTGGAGGGAAACCATGTCTGGGGTGACAGTATCACTTCATTTGGTAGCAGCTCAATTACACCAGCTTATGTGCAGCTTGAACTACCACAAGAAAGCTCGTAAACACCAGATGCATGGGATTCTCAGAGGTTGGGGTCAAAGACAGTTTTGAGATGAAGCATTGTCAATAAAAGGATTACAGGTCTGCCCTGACAGAGATTCAGTTGTTGAAGAGTTTCCTCTCAGCCTTGTAACTCCAGTGGCCACTTTAAGTAGCAACAGATGCCAGTAAAATACCATGCTGTTGTAAGCAAACTGAAACTGACTACAAATATACACAGGCTATGTGTGATTCACTTAATGATGCTTGTACTTGCAGGCATCGTTGAGAAAATAACTCTTTACCATCTCAGTAACAGTCACTAGATAAGGCTTAATTATGTGTACACATTCTAACACTAAGATAAATAATTTTTATTTACAACTGAATTTACAACTCAGGGTTGAAATCTATAGACTCACTCCTTTTGCAACAGTAGCTTCGTGCTATTTCAAAACATAACAGAGCATTTGTATACAAGCATATTTTAATTTGTGTCCCTGCTTCTTCTTCCTGAATTCATTCATCACAAAATGAAGCCACCACTGTCTTTTGCTTAATTATCCTTTGCCTTCTATTGGATTTTTTTGCCAGGAATTCAGTCAATAAAACAAACAGTTCCCTAAAGCAAACGAACTGCAACGGAAGAAAAAAAGTGACTCCCTGTCAGTGCTGATGGTTCATCAAAATGCTAGAAATGTACTCCTGAGCAGCAAGAGGTAAGTCTGGAGGCCAATGTGTTATGATTAAAGATTAGTACATCAAGCCCTGACTGATGAGAGAGTGAGAAGAGCCCCGTGCTATAAGCAACACTAATGGCATAGTGCTGTTCATGCTGTCTTGGCAGCACTTAGACAGCAGGCTGTCCTGCCTGTGATGCTGAATTTGGGTTCCTTTGCACCATCACCATGGAGCAGGAGGGGGACAGAGCAGAAAAACCAGTAAATATTGCTGCTGTGTGATCCATCTGCCACCTTCCGAGAGCAATTTTGTCTTAAACAAGCAGTGCAACTTGCTCATCCCTTATCTACAAGAATGTTAACACTCCAGTCTGTAGCTCCAAGACTTTCACGTTCCCTGCTGGGGAGGATCAGTGCAACCCATTTTTCCTGCTGGCTTACCTATGGCAAGAGCAGCACACTCACATCTTGCAACATTTTCCCACTTGGTGACTTCACTCTGCCCTGTCCCTGCCCACCCAGCCTCCTGCACTGAGTTCAGGATTCCCCTCTCTGCTATGATGAGTTTTTGCATTTTTACCTTCACTGCACCTTCACACATGTAAGAGGAATTTCTCAGTATAAATAAAAGGCAAATTAGCACATTGACTTTGCATTATACAGGCTGCTACACTGCTAGAGAAGTACAGTGCCACCAAGTCAAAAAAATGAAGTGTTAGCAACCTTAGGAACATGGATATAGTGTTATCAGACTAGGTCAGAGACCTTGTTCTGTTCTAGGTAACAACAGCCTGCTCTGCCAGGCTTTTGGGCACATGATGCCTGCCTGACAGGTGCTTTAAATTCTCATAACCAGGCAGCTAAGGATTTCTTACTTTAGAAGGCATCCTGGGACCATGAAGAGCCAAAGTAGCCAGACCAATGCCTTTCCTCTCACAGTTCCAGGCACAGAAGACACTTGTATGGGAAGAGGTCACATCCCAAGTACCACTGCAGGATAAGGCACCAGCCAGGAATCACTCCTTGGAGCAG
This sequence comes from Turnix velox, assembly GCA_013400935.1. NCBI lineage: Eukaryota > Metazoa > Chordata > Aves > Charadriiformes > Turnicidae > Turnix > Turnix velox. Next base: position 1,018,780 of record VZTY01026323.1, read on the forward strand.
CTCTGAAACCACTTTCAGCTGCTCTGGGGAGCAATTTGGCAACCAGGCATCCCTGAGACTGGTGGATCAAACAAGTGGCACATTTATCTTCTCTTTCTGGCAGGCATCCCAACTTTGGTTTAACTGGATCAAGTGAGTTATTTTAGCAGTTATTTTTCCCTTAATTTGATGATGCAAAATGGAGAAGCATGCAGTCAAAAGGTCAGCACTGCCTGGTAGACTAAAAGGTGTACTGCTGCCTCCCGAGAAGCCTCGTGGCAGTATTTACACACCGATACATAATGTGCACTGGTCTAACCATGACAGTAAAACTCTGTTACCACTGAGTAAATACACTATATAAATGATGCTAGAGGGTTTCCTTATCCTTCATCTTATGCAAACCAGTTTTATGCCTATTTAATTTTACTGGCTAAAGGGGAATAACTTCTCAGATTGCACCAGTACAAGATCAGAATCCTGATGCAATTTCCAAGAGTGTATTAAACTAACTAATCCATAAACAACAGTCTGAGTTTCATATAGTCAACTCTGGACTCTATTTTTGATATAACTATGGGATTAAGAAAGTGTATTCTTTCTTAATGAAGAGCAACTTTGCAGATCTAAAAGAAACACAAAGGGCAAATTCCCCTAGATCAAGAAGAAAACTGTATGAAAGAAGCAGATCCTGATACTACCAGAAAAGCCTTGCTCAGGTCTGCTCTGCCTCAGGGAGATCTGTGGGTGCAGATCTGCCTCTCAGTAAACAGAGCCACGTCAGTAGAGAACAGAGTTAATGTCATTTATTGTTTTTAAACATTTGACCCCTTTGGCCATTTTGATCAACCACCCTTATGCACTCTGAAACACCAGGCATGAGATGAACAGTTACCAGAGGTGTATCTGGTAGCACACTCAGATAAGGTGTTAAGGACCATGAATTCCTATATTGACATTAATTTTACCTGTTAATCTAATGGGCTGTCTAATTTCCATTACCACCATAATATATCCCTGTTTTTTCAAAATATTACTTTATTATAATCCCTAAAGTCTATATATGGTGGTTAATAGCTGGCTACAGTTTTTCAAGATTTAAGCATTTTTGTAATGATTGGTCATTTGGAGCAAGAGAAAAACTAGAACATTCAGAACCAGTTATTTTAATGTCAATATACATTAAAGATTAGCACATATTACATCACTGTACTTTTTATCATCAATACATTTTATTATCTAAAAATGATAGCAACTGTTTTTGCAGTTCTATGCCAATGCCAACTTTATGCTAGGCTGCCAAAAACACAAGAGCATGAAAAGGAAAATGATTGAACTTTATGTAACAGTCATTTAAGAGAGTTTTTAGTCCTTCTGGTTGTATGGACAGACCTTCCTGTGTGAAGTGAATCAATATGCCTCTGTTGACTCTGGTGGACTTGAAGCAGCAGGATTAATTTACCCGGTATTGTGCCAAGATTCAATTCTTTACATAAAAATGCAATTTAAAAGCAGTCCAACAGAAACATGTGCTTTTGCTGTGGAAACTTAAAAATGCAATCCTGATACTAATCTCTTAAAGAATCCAGATTTTCAAAGTCTCAAACAGTATATGAAGAATCACACATGGCATTGAAGCAACTCTTACCAGTAAAAATATTTTTAACAGCTACTTTTATTTAAAACATTAGAATTTAGGAAAAAGTATTGCCATAAACCTACTTTAATGCCATTTGTGTATACATACATCAAACAGTGTAACCTACTCTTTATTGTGAAAACCTAATTTCAAGAAAATCAGCATTAACAGGAATTTACAAGTTGAAAGGATTGGTATTTATAAGCAAGAAGAAATTACTGCAGACAGTATGTAATCATCAGTAAAATCCACTGCTGCTGGAGCTCACTGGAGTTGCTGGAGATTAATTGCATGCTCGATAAGAAAACTGGAAATGTTTATAACCAACCATTATTTGTATTTCCTCTGCATAAGATAAGGATAATCACATTTCTTGTTCTGAATCACAAACTGATCATCACAATTTTCCACCCACTCGGGTTTCTCTCTCTGCAGGGCAGTCTCAACAGATTTCAGGCCAGACTGTGAAGTTAACTGGACATATGGTCTTCAGAATGCAACCCTAAGAATAAACCGCCTCCACCTAACCACTTAGGCACAAGCCTAAATTCCATTCCCTTCCAAAATGCACCCAAGTCAGGACCTGTAGGTATGTGCCTCCAGAGCATGAAACCCTTCCCTGAAGATAAACAGATGGGACACAAGGGTAATTTTTAAAACAGGCCGAGTGGAGGAGTAAGAGGCATCCATCTTATGTGATAAGCAATGGGATAAAGCACTCAGAAATGAGAGGAGGCTAGAGTCAGTGCCTTCCTTAGCCTAGCTGGGACTCGATCCCACTTCCACTGCTTAAGAGTGCTTCCAGTTGCAAGGGGTATACAGACAAGGGGAGAGATCAAGAAGGAATACAAACTGTTGTTTCTTCCTCCTTTGTCATGGTTTGAGCAAACCAGGACATCCCCAAGCAGACATAATTTTAAAACTAAGTGTCTATTACTGCATTTTTGAAGTGTCCCAGACCTATTTATGTAGGAGGTCTGCTGGAAGCACAGATGTGTTGTGCTTAGAGGGGACAGCTGTTTCCCACTTAGAACTTGGATTGTGGTGGGGATGACAGGTATCTTGAGCAGTGGTGTTCCTTGTCATCATAAAAGCAAAACTAAGAGACATCATACAACTAAAAATAAAGAAATACAGTGTTAATGCCCTAGCTGTAGCTGGTTCTACCTCCAGAGCAGCTGTGTACACTCTCATTAAACCTTCTTAAAATGTAATCTTTAAGGCTGTTGAGAATAAACACTCAGAAATACTATATGGGATAACAAGGGCTGAAACAGCACTTAGTCATCCCAGTAACAGGACACTCCATCCTAAGCCACACAAGGAGAAATAACAAAAATGCTGCATGATGCCACATCCTTCATTTAGGAAAGATTTATATACAAATAAAATGTATATACAAAGAAACGAGAAAATGTATTCTACGTGGTCTGATAAACAAGTAGATCTGCACCTATCTAAAACTTTTACATCAGACAAATGTTTTCTATAACTTTCAAGTGCATGGTTGAGTCAGATTAAATGAAAAGACGAAACACATTAAGTGGTTTTGGTATTTTGAATGTCTGATTTAATAGGCTCCTTAAACAAAAAGAGTGTGATTTCATAATTTAGAAGCCTGTAGTCAGAATCATAAAATCTTCTACATTGGAAAGGATCTTTCACATTATTGAGTCCAACCATCAACCTAATTCTGACAAAATCAAGTCTCTCAGCACTATATCTCTGCATCTTTTAAATTTCTCCAGATGCCATTTCCACTACTTCCCTGGGTAGCTAGCTCCAGTGCTTGAGAACCCTTCGGGAAAAGAAATTTTTACTAATATCCAGTCTGAATCTCTCCTGGCGCAACTTGAGGCAGTTTCTTCTTGTTCCGTGGCTTGCTACTTGGAAGAAGAGATCGACCCCTAACTCTCTGCAGCCTCCTCTTAGGGAGCTGTAAAGAGCAATGAGGCCTCCCCTCAGCCACCTCTTCTGCAGGCTGAATGCTCCAGCCCCTCAGCCACAACTCTTAAACTCGCTTTCTAGATCCTCCACCAACTTTGTTGCCCTTTATCTGGACTCGCTCCAGAATCTCGTATAGAAGGTAAATCGCAGCCTTTCGCAAATTGGCATTAAGGAATAATGCCGTGAATGCAGCTGGGTACGACACGGGGTTAGTGAAGGAGGAGCGCTGCACCCCGCTGCTGACACTCGCAGCACTCCGGGAAAGCCGAGAGCCATCAGCCAACATGGTCTGGCTCCTTGAGGGACAGACTGCCCCAGAGAGCCCGGTCCACTACCGCCTCCTCCCTCTGGGCGCGGGTCCGCTCCACCCCGGGGCCGCCCGGCCAGGCCCGGGCGAGGCAGTGGGGCGGGCCCGGCGCTGGGGCGGGCAGGTGGGAGGTGGCTGGGGCAGCGCGCACAGACCCGCCCGCACCTGCACCCTCCTCCTCCTCGCCCACCTGGGCCGCCGCTCGGCCCTACCCGCTGCGCTCGGCAGCCGCTGCCGCCGCTACAGCAACATGTTGCCCAGGGGAGCCTCGTCCATGCCGCCGCCTCCCAACCCCGCCGCGTACTTCCCGCCGCCGCGGGTCACTTTGCCCTCAGGCCTGGAGATCCTGCGCACCTACTCGGGAGCCGTCATCTTCCTGGAGATCGTGAGTGCGAGGAGGGGGTGGGGAACACAGATAAGGGCAAGCGGGCTCCCACCGGCCCTTCCCACGTTTTTCCCTCCCCTCAGCGCCCCGCCGCGGCTCCGCGCCCCGCAACCCCGGTGCCCGTCTTCTTTCCCGCGGTGCTCGAAGCCCGGGAGGGGACTGCCCGGCAGCCAGCCCCGCGTCGCCCGCTCTCCTCACCTGCCATTTTGTGAGCGGGAAAGGTGCAGGCGGTCGGGGCGGCAGCGGGGAGAGTCAGCGCCGGTCCAGGGGCGGAAGGACCGGAAAGGACAGAGGGGATCCGTCCCCGCGCCCTCAGGCTTGTTTGCTGCCCTCGGGCCGGGCAGCGGTGGCCTTGGCGGGGGACAAGGGGAGGGGGTTGTTTCACTTGTTGAGGACTCTGAGCCACAAAGAGCCCCAGAGTCAAGGAGGATTACGCTGGATTTTATCTGTGTTACAGGTGTGATTTTATTAATATTGCTTGGCTTTGGCTGCTGCTTGGCAGAGTGCTGCTTGGATCCCACCCTGTCAGCTGCAGGAAAGAGCTCCAGGCACTGAATTGGACCCTGACTCAGAAGGGACGGAGGGTTAACTAGTTGGGCCAACCCATTATGCATTTGACAGCCGAGCCGTGGTGGACAGGCGTAATGTGAGGGAAGTGGGTGTGAGGTTAGCTATCACTCTGCTGGATCTCTGAATTTGTTCTTAAAGAACCCTGTAGGGTTGCACATTGGAAATAATACCGACAAAATTTCATGCATTTCATCTGCTTTTTGTTTAACAGATGCTTTCTTCAGCTTCCTCACTGCCCATCTCTTTCTGGTCTCTGAGTCACAGACTTGCACCTGCTGTCTTGTGAGACTAGAGAAAGTTTGGTTCTTCCCAGCAGCTTGAAAAAAGGAACTTTAAAGAACAATTTGAAGGCCAATACATGAACCCTTGGCAACTCTGAACTGACAATACAGTACAACTAGCAGTACAATTTTACATATATGCTGTGACAATGTAGCATTAGAGAGGAACCAAACATTTTTACAGCAGGCATCTTTTGGAAGGTGTTTTTCATCCCACCTTGAGTCAAATGAAGGTTCTTTAAAGCTGAAAATGTAACCTTTGACTTTGTGTAGTAGTCAGTCTCCAGGATTTAAGCAAGAAAGTAGTAACTTGGACATTGATTGTAGCTGTCACTATCGATTATTAAGCTAAACCTTTTTGTTATAATTTAATATACTTCAGATAGCAATAACAAATTTCTCTAGTTATCTCTTCTCAAAAAGAGGCTGATTTTACGGGGAGAAACAGTACTCTTCATTTAGGCAAGAGCTGTCTAGCCTTAGAGTATGTAATTTCTCTGTCAGTCATCATAGCACAGCATCCCCACCACTTGTGCACTGCAGTCAGTGTACTGGAAAGTAAATTTCTGGTACTGAATTCTTCCCTGAATTATGAAAATTCTGTAAAGCTGTGGGTTTTTTACCCTTTACTACATAATTTACAACTCATTTTATTCTATATTCCAGTTTTCTCTTTTCACTTTATTGCTTAGTGTGTTCTCCTTCAGCTTCTTATTACAAATGCATTGAAAAATATGATGCAGTTTCTTCTCTTTCCTGTATATCATCTGATCAGGACTACAAAACTAAACAGCATGAGGTTGAATCTAAATCTGTCATGCTTACTTTACAGAGATTACTTCAATAACTGTGTGTGTGTGAACCTTATTTTCAGATTTCTTGTATTCCCTCTGAATGAGAGAAGGGGTAAAATTTTCAGTAGCAGCATGCAAGTCAACCTTGGTTTCCAATTTTCAAGACTATTTCAAGAGCTTTTAAAATTTCAGAGTGGGTTCTCTTACTGCCACTTAGTTCCTGTTGTTTCTGAGAACTGCACTTAGGTTCTGTGAGTACTTTTGAAGTGTTACCTCTTAGCTCCTAAAAGCAATCAGAGGACATGTTCTGTGTGATATTAGTTCTTAGCAGAAATGATGGAGTAAAAGTTATTTTTCAGTTAATACTCTGTTTTTCTTTCTTTGCAGCTGTTTGGGACAATAGTCTGGATTTTGGTAGCTTCTACCCGGATTCCACTGCCTCTGCTGCAGGGATGGGTGATGTTTGTAGCGGTGACTGCTTGGTTCCTGTCCATCGTGTTTCTCTCTGTATTCCTCTTTGGTTATGCAAATAGAATTGCTGTCAACTGGAACCAGACGGTAAGATGTTTTTCTTTATCTAAGGATTCCTTTTGTTTTATAAACTGGAAACCATTTCATGAGATCGTAAGTCTTAATGCCGAACTTCTGTTTTAGCAAAATGTTTTTCAAAACAGGGGAATTCTAAACTGGAAAAAGAAAGAGTAGGGCTACAGAGCCTACAGGAGCTACAGGATGGGACCTGTTTGATGATGGAAGCAGGAAGAGGCCAGCTTTTTAAAGTGATTGAAGGAGTATGCTTGTTCTCCCTGAGCACATAAAATGCACAAGCAGCAGGAAGATGACTAGTTTAACAAGGCATGATGACAAATTTGTTCAAATGACTAGAAATAATTGTAGACTGGAAATTGGAAGATATTTTCTGACGATTAGAGAAGTGGTAATAACACCCTGTGAAAAATGGAGGATAGAAAGATACATCTAATGTTGTAAAGGAAGTGATAGTTGTCTGAGATTGCACAGACTGGATTAAAGCATCCAGGAAGTCTCTTCTAGTTCCCTGGAAAGTCTTCTGTTGACTTTTGGATCAGTTCTTTGAAGTGAGGACAGCCTTCATGAGTGGCTGTTATACCATAGACAGTCAAACACATAATAACCTGCGTAGCATAAGCTATGATATAGCTTAACATAATTTTAGAAAATTAAACATTTATTTCACTGGAAGCCTGATGAGACTACAGATACCGTTATGTTCTGCTGAGATTTTACTTGTTGTGATGGCAAGATTTCGTTCTTTTTTTAATGGGTTGTTATGGCTTGTGCTACTAGTTTTCACAGACTTGTACCTTCCTGTTAAAAAAGTGAAGCTGTTGGCTAAAGTTTCTGCCAGCCACATGGATATCTCATGTTATTAAATGCTAATTTATATACTCCTTTGGTGTCATTAACTGTTTTCTACAGTTTACTGATAACTTCAAAACCCATCAGTGGTAACAGACTGGATTCTCTTGAAACAAGCTTTGCACTTCAATAGTGAATGCTTATGGTGTTGGCTTTCCAGCACAGCACAGGCAATAATTAGGCCAGTAATGAGTCACAATTACAGAGGCCTTTACAGGGATTTGTTCTGTGACATTCATGCATGTTATGATGCAACGAAGCCATTGAGCATGTGCATAACTTAAGTAAATTAATAGTGTCCTGAGTTTCATTGAAACTATTTGCCAATTTACAGTCAGGCTTCTATCTTAAGAGCTGCTGTGTGCAGGCATAGCTTTTTATAGATTGAAAATGCTATACAACTGTTCATCTTATAACAATTATGTAAGTGTGTTTTACACATTGGCTACTTAATGTTGGCAGCGATTTGTTATACTTGTTAATTTTTTACCCTTGTGTATGACAAATCACCAAAAAGCTTCCCCTGTCAGGAAATTGGTACATGACTTGTATAAAAGCTGCATGTGGTGTACTCTGCAATTTAATCGAAAAAGCTGTCATAGCTAAGTCAACATGTCAAATAAATGCAGGGTAAATCGTTTTATTTCTAACTTGGTAGCTGAAATCCAGCCCCTTCCAGCTGTTAACAAAAATTACTCTAGATAGATCATTTGGCCACTATTTTCAGCCACCTGAATGTTCAGTAACATGTCAGAAAACTCTTTAGCCGCACCTCAAAAGGATTTTTTTTTAACCTTCTGTTGTAAGTAAATAATTACTAAAAACAATAAAATTATTTTTATTAGTAAAAATAAAAAAGTGCACCTGTTTGTTTTAGGTTGGTATGTATTTAGATAAATAGAATTAAATTAAATAGAATTCAGAAGCCACAGGTCATTGGATAAGGTAAAAATGGGTAGAGTCATGGCTTAATTATATTGTACCACTCATTTAGAGATTCATGAAAATATGTGGTTTAAGACTCTCAAGAGTTTAATTTTGAAAAATAGCTTGGGTTTCTCACAGCCCTGTGTTTAGTAATGCCTAACAACATAAGTAGTTCCATTGATTCTAATTCAGGTACATAAAAAAATGGATGGTACAGAGAGAAAAGATGGACCTTATGGAGACACATTGCTGTTCATCACTGCATTAAGCTAGATGGTATGATAAATACTGGCCTTTACAACCTGACTTGCAACATGCTCATTTACAAAATTAGATGGGAACTAACCTATCATGCAGATCTGTTAGTGTTTTACATACACTTTGTATGAGGTTTCAGTGATTACACAAGCATGGGGTTGAGTTAACAATTACTAAAAGCAATATAATCTGTTTCACTTGTAAAATCTTGGGGGTTTGGTCACAGAAACCATCACTGTATGAATGTGAAACCTTACAAGTTCTACATAGCTTCACTGTAATTGCTGCAGGGAGAAGGAAATTGAAGGGTTTGGCGGGAGAATGAAGGAAATGAAAGAGTTTGTCTTGTGAAAATACCTCTCCTGTATGCCACCAGCACTGTCTTCCTTGTGGAGCTATTTGTGCTCCTTCTTAAGAAGTGGTGGCAAAAGCATACAGCACTGACATTTTTGCACACTAGGTATTTATTATCCCAAAAATAATAGAGGTCTGTGATTACCTATGATTTTATGCAAACATTTCAAGCTGATGGAATCCTCTGCTATGAAATGGGCATATCAGGCCATGACAGGAGGTGTTTGTCACTGTGTTTGTCACACAGGGAATACACACCTGCACGCATGGTGCACGTAGGCAGCAGCACGAATGATGTGAGTGTCTGCTAGCTCAAGTGAGGAGGGGAAGCCATAATAGCAAGCATCTGGTGTGGAGAAGGGCCTCCCACAGCTGCTGCAGAGCATTGTAGTTTCTCTGATGCTTCAACTCTCTTGCTGTTTTTTCTCTATGAGGTACAGATGTTACAACAGAGCTGGAGCCTGACAAAATGTGTCTTATGCCCAAAGCTTGAGATCTAACAAACCCAGCACGTGAAAGCTATCTACCTAGATCAGGAAGCCACTCTTTCCCCCTTCTCAAATATCTTTTCATGACAGTGGAGCCTTCTGGTGAAACTGCAAGAGAAAGCAGTAGTTTTAAAAAAAATGAAAGGTAAATACCAACAATCCATCCAGGATGAAAAACCAAAAGTTGTGAATTACTGCAATGCTTTTGCCAAAACTTGGATTCTCAGTAATGAGCAGAGCAGTGCACACTAGGACCTAACCTCAAATGATCAAATGATTCTTAATTGAGATAGGATTACTTCCTGATATAAATGGAATGGGAAGCAGTAGTAGCGGCTTATATCATTACCTTACCATAACTGACTAGATGTGATTTAAGTAGCTTTAGCCACTATCAAAGATGGAACAACTGATGAGTTTGAAAGGAGAATTCTTTCAATAAAAGTAAAATTTTGCATCTGGGAAGAAACAGTTCTCTAAAAAGAGAAGTGCAGCATGTATGATGCTGTCTGCTGTTGAGATGGACTCACACATGGAGTGCCCCGATATGGATCTCTTGGCCTAGTGGTAGTCCATTGCACTCAAGTGAACTAAAAGTGCACAAAGAACTAGTTACTGCTGGAGATAGAATATATAATGTGGATATCATCGAAAGATATATATATATTTTCATCTATAACTTTAAAAATTGTTTCTGTGGCTTTTGTAGACTTGAGTAGCTATAAGCATCCGATACATATTGTATGGACTCAGGAACAGAATGCAGTGCAAATGTTAGCTTTGCAGGCTCAACCACAGAAGATGTTGGAAGAATATTTTGGACATTTTAAAACTGTTCTGGATACTGAAACTTACCTTGTAGCTTACTGATGGAACACTGGGCTTTGAAATACAACCCACAAAGAGTTTTAGGCATCAGAGCTGCTCCAGTAATAAAATCCATAAGTGAGAGTTAGACGTTTACCTTTTAACCTTGTGTTCAGCTAGGATCCTCTACAGAGGAGGGTACTGCCTAGACAAGAGATAAATATATTTAAAATAAATTCTAACTATTCTCATCTGAGGTCTAAGGTATTTTATTCTACAGTATCCTAAAGTACTTCCAAATTACAGTATTTTGGTTAGAGACAAGTCAGAGTTGAGAAAATCCTTTGATTCTCAGATTCTGATTGTATCAGGAAGTAAACTTCAGCTGTGTCAGGACTGAGGTGATTCTGGACATTTACAGAAGCAAGGTTTTAAGCATGGAGGGGGTACTTCTAGAACTTAGGTTGAAGTTGATATTTGGAGAACTGCAAGCTTGTATTGTACTACTGAAATGATGATAAAGTTGGCCTGTATGCTTGTCTAACCCATAAGAAGGGAGAGTTCTGTAACCTTTAATAGCTTTAAAGTGAGCTAAAAGGTCAACATATATACATACACGGGGGTATGTGCCTTTTAATTTGAAAGAATACCGGGTTTAGGGAGAGTTGTCTTTTGTCACTAATTATGTTAGTACTTATAATGGCAAGGAGCCTTGAAAACATGTGCAGGTTAAGCACTCAGGTGACTTTAACACTGCTTAAGTTAATGGTATCAGTGCTTGTCTCATGTTTCAGTGTTGGGTTTCATTTGTACCTAGAACAGAAGAAATAAATATGCATTGCAGCCCAGGCTGATTCTGATATTTGCTTTTCAGGATTTTCTTTTCCATGGAGCTACTTTTGTCTTCTATTTTGGAGCTTTTCTACTGCAAGCAGCAACTACATCTCTGCATCACTTTCCCCGCAAATTCAATTCCACCACACAAGAGAGGATTCTAGCCGATCATGAATACAATATAAGCATAGCAGCCTCGGTATGTATTTCATATATCTGTAGCTCTTTATAGACAGCCATTCAGCTTGGCAACTGAACAACAAGCTGGAATAGAAAGAGGAATTGTGAGAAAGAGGATTATCTTTGAAAGGAGCAAATAGTGTCTAGCAATGACATGCAGAAAATACTGGAATAAGCTAAAGCTAATGGGTTAGGTGCTCAGTTGCTACTCTCTCATTATAGAGTCTTAAATATATCATTACTACTTTTTTGATGAGCTGTTTTGTAAGAGCAATGTTGATTAGTAATATAGAAGAAGAAGGTAGGAACTGAGCCTCCATGAAACTATCAGGTGTGAATTTCATGCTTATGTGCTCAAACTTTCTGTTAAATTTTAAAATATCATTTAGATGGGGAAGGAACCTTGGACTAGCTCCTTGTGAACCTCCAGATACATACTTACTGCATCAGGCATAAAGTTATCTGTAAGGTCCCTGTTTAATGGCAAGTGCTTTCATTGATAGGCTAAGCTCAGACTGCACTTTTCTCCCTATAGTTACATCATCACTGAATGCCTGTTTCTGGTGATGTGGGTGTGCATGGCTGAGTAAGGAAACAGACCAGGCTCTAGCTTTCTCCTTGCTGGGCTTCGGAAGGGCAAGCAGAGGTGTGCCAGGATGTTTAACTTAAAGAACTGAAGTTGCAGCTTGTATTTTTTGGTACCGTCTAGAGAGTGCTGCATACCTCAGGGAACTATGTTTTAAGAAGCTTAATAATTGTATGTATGTATTTGAAGATTAGTAGCCTCTAAACTCCTTAATCTTTGAGTATCTGTTGTCTTTTAAACTAAATACACTGCAAATTTTGAGCAGTAAACACCTTCAGTTTATCTTAAGATAAGAACAGATTAACATAAACATCACATTCTCTCTGAGGGAGAAGAATAAAAAGGAAAGACCTTTTAATTTTCAAAGGGTGAGGTAAGCTAGTCAGTCTCAAGTTCAGAGTGTCACTGTTACCCACTTGCCAGTAACACACTCAAGCTTGACTGATGGCTGTATGGCACAAGGACAGATGTGGTGTTTCATTAGCTGTGAAATGGTGAATGAGATAGTTGTGGTCTTCAGTATCTTTGCATTTTTTTCCAAAAATTATGTAATTAGAAAGCCAGGATGTACGGAAAGAAAATGTAATCTTTCATCTACATGGAAAAAACCCAAAAGATTGCTACCATTTTGTCTTTTTAAATTACTCTGGTTAAAAACATATGCATTCATTTTATATGAGTTTCATTTTATACAGTTCTACAGTGTAGCATCTATTCAAATCTTTAATTGTCAAATTAACTCTTACATGGAAAGCAAAGGATGGGTTGTTATGACTGAATTCATGTATTCTAAAAGGCAGAATTCATCATTAACACTGAGAACAGTATGAGAAACATTTTCTATTAGTTCAGTTTCTCATTTCCTCCTCCTGGTTTGCATGATACATTCAGGTTTGCTACAGCCTGACCTGAAGTTCAAATCTGCTCAGTTCAGCCCTTTAGCAATACCAACTTCCTGGCATTACTCAGAGAGGCCAGAGTTGAGGCTGTTGCTGTATTTCTGCAAAGAAGAATTTTGCTGCTCAGAGGGATGTCGTGCTCAATTGTTTGCCGGTAAAGGAAACAAATCTGGGATCAATGTTTGATTAGTCAAGATGAGAGAAAACTGAAAGAAGTGATGTATGTATACATGTTTGTATGTTTGTACTTTCTGTTTCATGTTCTGTTTCAAAATGTATTCTGAAGCAAGCAAGTTAAAAGCTATAATGTGGGGTTGTAACAGAGAAGTTTGTGGCAAAACTTCAGAGGATCCCAAACCTCTCTTTATCTTAAGCATTTTGTTTGGGGACAGTAACTTGAATAATTTGCCTTCCTTTATTCATTTGTAATAGAAAAATAAGTTCTAACAATATGATGCGTCATTCACTTTTTCTTTTTTCTGCTTTTTTCCCTTGCTGCTCTTCTAGATTTTTGCCTTTGCAACAGCCATTTGTTATGGTTGCAGCACAGCCCTGGCATTAAGGAGATGGAGGCTATAGCAGTTGAAGAAAGGTTAATACCTGAGTGTTTCACTTCAGATCAAATTAAGTGCGACTTTCTGTTTTGCTGTAACCTAATTCCTGAAAGACTTTTTTTTTTTTTCTTAATACCTGTTTTAAAGTGCTGAAATGCAAATAACCCCTTATCAGGATTTCCTTAGCAGAAAACGAGTTTCCATCTATTCCCTTCCTAACTTTTACTTGTCTTGTAGACTCATTAGAAGCATATAAAAGGTATGGTGTTACAGAGTTCAGGGATAAACAGATGCTTTGTTAGCAGATAACAGATTTCTAGTATTAAATCAGAAGAGGAAGAAAATGGAAACTAAACAAACGTGTGAACTGCAGAGGCAGCTAAAAAGTGCCCTCCTCACCTTGTGAAGTCCCGTCATTGGGCCCTCAAGTGTTGCACAGCGTCATGGTGTGTTACTCACAGGTAGAGGCCTGAGATTCCATGTAGGCTCTTGCATTTTGTGTGTGCTGCTCCTCGCACAATCAGAGCCCACACTGACTTTGCAATACCAACTTAGTATACATATATATATAATTAGCTTGGATGTACAGTGAAAATATTTTAAATATGCACCCAATGAAATCTTCTGATTCTCTTTTATAGCCATGTACAGCCAGCATCAGCTGGTCCTTAAAGCTTACTATTCCTTGGTACATGGAAACTGCTTGGAACTGTCAGTCAGTTCATTAGTTTTAGGAATTTAGCTCAATCGTAACTATTTATACTGCAAAACAAAACAGTGCCTGTGTGTTGTGTGTATATACATGGTATATTTTCATTTACCAGGAGTATTTGCACTGTTTTACTTTATTGGAGTACTGCTTTGGTTTTGATACTTCAAGTGCTGCATTTGTTACTTATTATGTGAGTCAGTATAATTTGAATGGAATGTTACTGAATGGTGCCTGACCTCCATTCTCCAAGCATGTCATGTGTTGCATTCTAAACCTGCCGTGTTGTAAAGGTATTTTTTTTCAGACAGATGCCTATGCAACATCTTACTGAAAGCAGTGGAATGTGAAGTGATCCACCCACTGTGAAGTTTGCTTTTGTCACAAATGAAGTTTAATTGAGCCTCTCTTGAACGTCCCTGTTGTATAATGACAAATGATACTATGTATAGAAAATTATTTTAACAAAACTAAATGATGGCATTGCGGTCCAGTCCATAACACTCAGGCCATTTTGCAGAGGGTGAAACCTTTTTTTAATAATGCTAGTAAATAAATTTGCTCTTGTGAAATAGTGCCAAATTGCTCACCTGGGAGAATAAAGGCTCCCTGTCATACATAGAACAACTTGCTTAAATCTTGCCAGTGCCCCTGAAGATTTTGCAGAGCCCTTCAGTGGTTGAGTGAGGGAAGACAGGACTTTCTTCATTCCCAGGCCTGCTTGTTCTCCTCAAGACAACAAGGGTGTCTGCTCTGGAGGTTATGTTGTCAAACTTGTCAGGTACCAGGATCTCTGAAAGCCAGCAGCCCCTGGTAGCAACCTGCTGGCCCAGGACAAGTCATTATGGATGACATAGCAGCAGGTGGCAGCCCTACTGGAACCACTTGGTCATCCTGGCTTACTGCAATGGGATCTTTTTGTGTATCTTATCTGGAAGTTTTTATCTTCCAAAGGTTTTTGTATCCTGATTTATTTTTTTCTCTGCAACTTGTTTTGTGGATGTTTCACCTAGAGCCATAGACTTTTAAAATTACTTCATACTCTATAAAATACACTGGAGTATATGGATGAAAATATGTAACAAAGACTTATGCTGAGCAGCATTAAAGTTATTTGATATATTTATGGGAGTAGTGTGGTTATTAATTCTGTACTTTGCAGGGTATCAAAAAACTACCTTGCAACCTTGGCTGACTTGATACTAGACATGCAAAATTAAAATTAAGATTTTCTTGATGAGGCACACTTACACTGGTCCTAATTTTGTGTCACAGCTGACATGAGACATAGCATGGATATTAGTGGAAAGAAGAGTAAGGTTGGCTACAACGACATTGCAAACAGGTGCTGGTCTTTGGTGTGGTTTCACCATTGTCTGCAGCCAGCACGTGCATTGCAGGCCACAGCTGCAGTCTCTAGCCAGCTGGGATAAGGGGGAATGATCCTAACTTCTTGCCTGTTTAAACCTGCAGAGGATGAATCCCACATATGGTGTCAATTAAGAAGTGGTCCATGTTTAGTTGGCATTTGTATATCACCTCTGAGTGCAAACCCAAGGTGTAAATGATTGAGTCTCTTAATGATTCAAGTCTCTTAATTTACTTGTGGAAGTCCACATAGCAGAGTACAGTGAGCGTGGCATGGGAACTGTTTGTATAGTGAGGGCAGGCTGAATGGCCCTCTAAAATATCAAGAACAAACAAGGCAGGGAAGAGATAAAGGTTAAAAACTACAGTAGAATGGCTTTCATAGCTGAAAAGGAATGAAAGAATGAAAATTTTCTGCTATCATGTGAAGAATTTTCTCTGCTTTGAGGAGGATCTAAGGAAGGACACATTAGAACAAGCAGCTGCATTCTGCCAAGGAGTAAAAAACATGATGGATGGGAGGAGGGCAGTTTTTAGTTTTGTATTACTTTATGCAGGGAGCTGAAAGGACAGGTGTGACTCAGAAATGGTAATGGTATGTTCATGCTGGGATGCAAATACTGCTATGGGAATAACACATATCCTTGCGATAGGTGTTATAGGTGATATGTGCAAGCTGGCTCTAATAAATCTCACTCCTGCCTCTACAAAAATTCCCCCAAGCCAATGACCTTGACGAGCACAAGCTGAGACCTCTCCAAATAATGAAAGGAGCTAGAGAGGGCATGGGGAGATAATTTCTGTGAATGAATATAATGTGAAAGGAATGAGATCACAGATGCCAAATAGTGTTGTCATCAGACTTCTCTATTTGATGTGAAGCTGCAGTGCAGAAATATCTAATGTACCATGCAGTTCTTCCCTAGTCTTACAATCAGATGGTATTTTATAGTATTTTGGATAGACAGTGCAGTAGCTGCTGGTAAATCAATTCTCTCTGAGGAGACTACCCTTCAAAGGGTGCAGAGAGAAGCAATAGTTTGTGGCCTATTGCTAAAGTGCACACTTTAAAAAGACAAATCTTTGTTAGAACCTGCCCAGAATGTATGCACAGCCAGTGCTTAACAGAAGTTCTGGCTCTTTTTCTGTCTCGTGAATGCTTGAAAATCATCCAAAGTGACACGGGTGCTGTGGTTGTCATTGGTAAGTACAGGTTCTGTCTGTTCAGATTCTTAGAATTTTCCTGGCTGTGTACATTGGTCATAGCTCCTAAAATGAGTGAAGTTAGGCTGCTATAAAATGCTGCTTTAAAATGCAGCTGTAAAACATACCTGTAAAAGGTCTGAGAAGCAGTGGTCATACAAATCTTTGCCCTGCAAAGAAAATGAAAGAAAAAAGCACTGGAAAATCGCTAGAGCAATGTCACCTTTTTCTTAGCTTTTGAAACTAAGTGACAGTGCTGACCCCTGTTGCACTTCTCTTGTGATTTTTCATTTGTTTAAAAACTTTAAAATTTTAAACCTTTTAAAATTCATCATTTTCCCATCTGAACTTGTTCAACTACATTAAGAGATCCTAGAACTCTGGTAGCTCATTTGTAACTGCTGTAACACTGACATTTCCAGACTCTTGTCTGTGAGCAGCAGTGAACCACGAGTTCTAAATCTGAGGTCCAAATTCAGTCTTTTTAAACTTGAAAGTGAGAGTATGTTGTGTTTCTTTCTTAGCTGTATTTTGTACATCAAACATTGGTCTTTGTTAAGACACAAAGAAAAGCAACAGAAGAAACAAATTTGATGCATTAAATCAGTAAACAGCAATGGAAAATATTTAAATTTTTAGAGGTTGAATTAAGCATGACAGTTCCCCTTTCTTACACTGGGTTAAGTTTCTTTTGGTGCATTGTGGTGCTAATCTGAACCCCCTTCTTACCGAATGGCTCAGAATTTACTGTATTTATCCACAGGGTGCTCCTGGAAAGAGAAGTACTGTTCTCATTTCACTGGTGAGAGGCTCAGACACAGAGGTGCTAAGCAACTTTTTGCCAAAGGCCTGTGGGAGAACTGTGGTGGAACAGGAGAAGGAAACATGATTTCTGCCTGTTTTCTCAGCTGGGAGGTCAGTGTCCTGCCCCAGCTGTGGACAGAAAGAGAGAGGTACAATGTGGACTCAATGTGACCTGTCCCACTTCAGTCTCTGGAGTAATGGCATTGCTCTGCCATTTAGATGCACAGTGTTTAAAAGCAGTATGACTGTGAAGGATTATGAAGGTGGTTTTACATGCCAAATTGGCATCCCTACATCAAACGTAGTTTCTGGATGTTCTGACCTTAAATTTTCATTACAGGATAGTAAATAGGCTACTCTGAGTTCCTTTTTGAGGTGGTGATCCTGCTCCTGCATCTGATGAAAAGAACTAGGTCCTCAGGAATCTGCAAGTTTCATCTGCTTCCTCCTATACATGTTTAAGCCCTAAATTCTTGGTGATTGCAAAACATTACCTGCCTTGAGCCTGCCAGGACAAAGCACCTTTGAATTCAGAAACCTGAGCTCAGTTTTGGTGTCTAACTTGTCAAGCTGCCTTTCAAGGAAACACAATGATCAAGTCAGATGATGTCTAGGTGGGGATTTAACACCTTTCTTACTGTGTGATTGCTGTAAGTATTCCGAAAATTTTGGACAAAATATTCATACGCTAAGTCCAGCACATCCAGTGTCAGGTCTCTTCTGCCTGGCTCCAAGGTGGCCCTTGTGCAAGGATGGAGCCTTGTGAAGCCCTACATTGTGAGAAATCTTAAAAGATTTACTGGAGGCTTTAATCTTACCCAAGCACCTTTTCCTGGCCATCTCAGCAGTGTGGCCTGTATCACTGCACCACCAATGTGTCACAGTAAAGAGTAAAGAGTTCTGGAGGGGTTCCTGGAGAGAAAAGGCTCTTTTTGCACTGCTCTTGCTGCAGAGCCAAAGCCTCACACAGCCCTGTTGCCTTGTACAAAGGAGCTGGGTTTTCCTACTGATCTGATTACATGCTTGGGCAATTTCACTTGCAGTGCCCAGAATGATTAGCTTTTAATATTACCTTGTTACATGTGTTGTTTTCGGTTCAATAAGTTTTATGAGACAAATGAGGCAAAAAGCTTTTTGTTATTTTTGAACACTACACTGCCCCTTTCTTGTCCCACAGAAGCTGTTTTTCTTTGTGATTTGCTTTCAAGGGGAAAACATGTAGTATAAATTAATAATGTAATTTATGACATCATGGGTCTCAGTGTTCCTAAACTGCATGATCTGGAAATAATTCCAGTCACCTGAGTCCAAGAGAACACCCCAGGTAGGTCACAGTTCTGTGCTTTGTGCCTCTTCTCCCTGCCCCTTCCCTGGTTTTGGAAGGAAAGCTGGGAGCTGTAGCATGGTCTGGACAGACTGGACAGCCCAGAAAGCAGTTTGGTATTTTGGATATGATTCATTGTTTAGTAGCACAAAAGGGTACAGATGGTCGTAAGGTGGTTCTGCCAAGATAACAAAGATATGACAAACGGGGAAATGGAGTGGGAGACCTGCAATGGATCAAGACCTGCAATCATCCCGTGTTGCTGGAATTGAATCCAACACTTGACTCCTTAATATACCTGTTTTTCAAACTGTAAATACCAAGGTCTGGGATTCAAAGCCCTGAGGAACCTGTAGGGCCAGCTTAGAGACCTGGGCTGTTTGAGTAAGAGGCAAGGTGAATCATTACTAGATTCTTTAAGCCAAAATTCATGAGCACAGAGAAAGGGGAAATGTTCTCCACTTCCTGCACTTGGCACCAGCTCTAAGAGATGGAAGAAGGGCAGTAGTAGTTCTCCTCTTCCTCTCCATTTTCTGTCTCCAGTCAGGATGCACCCTGGACAAGCTGGAGGCCTTAGACAAAGGTGTCACCTGAGTGCTAAGACACTCCTGACCTGACCCACAGCTGTGACAGTTTTTTCTGGGACAAAGCCCAAAGTTCAGTCCCTGACCTAGTGTAAAAAGCAAATATATCCAATAATGAAATTGTCAAACAACCCTGAGGCTTAGCTGGAGCCAGTGTTCTTAGAAAAAGATAGAGCTACCTCAGAGGAAAATTTTATGATCAACAGGAGGCCAAATTTTGCTTTTTGTTACATAAATGCATCTTCTTTTGAAGTCCAGTCAGCAGCAAGGAATTTCAGTGATGCAAGTAAGAAAAGAATTTTCCTTCAGCACCAAATAGAGCTGACCTTTGAAACAAATGGTATTACAGTTTCCTTGGCTTTGCATCATTTGCTTTTTCTCTTAAGGATCCTGGGTCTGGGATAAGTTATTGCTGAAATAGCTGCTGCCAAGAAGGGAAAAAGAGCATTTGTGGCCATGGCAAACCTAGAAAATGTGAAGGCTGCAAGATAAAAATCCAGCACTTGTCGAGTCTCATTATTTTGGAGGACATGACTCATGAGCTGTGATTGGTTTTGGGTTGGCAGGGCTGGACAGGGTGTGTGAGGTGCTCCGCAGATCAAGAACTGCTCCAACATCACCACTTCTGTGATACCACAGAGTTACAAGGGTCTCTCAGGGACCTGAGGGCCTCTACTGGATGAAAGAATATCAGGAGAAGAGATTCATGGTGAATTTACCTACTTCCTGAATACCATCACATTTTTCATTGGAGACGACCTTCAAAGAGAGTAAGTTCTTTGTAGGCAATGACTAGAAGGTGAAGTTCAGACCAGTCATTACCAGTAGATGGCGCTACAACCACAGAAAGCCCTTCACTGTCTGCACACACTGTTCCTATATAGGAACATCCTTCATACTACAGGGCTTCCACAAACCCTAATTTCTAGATCAGCAAAGCTCTCGGAGATACAGTTGGAAGCATTCATTATAACTTACATGATGCATCCGAGAGGACATGGCTCACATTTTTATCTTTTTATTCTAAGCAGACATAGCAACAACTTGGTGCTATGCATGACTTTGTACTCTTGTCAGTTTGGTTATACATATGGACACAAATGCAACCCAAAATCTCTTTTCTGAGGAGCTGAGAGGAAAATGAAGACAATATCCTTCCCTATTCTCCCTGAAGGACACAGTTGGCTTTACTGACCCATATAAATCACTTGTGATTGAAAGCCACAGAGCTTTGCTAGGTTGTGGATGTGGAAACTGGCCTTCAAACCTCAAGGGGATTTTGGAGGGTTTTCTGTTTCCTAGGGATTTGTGAAAGTTAATCAAGGCCACTCATTTAAAATGGCAGCTGAACCGGCTTATACCATGGAGATGACAACAGGTTCTCTCAGAGAGTCAAGTTCTGTGCAGACCATGAGGACTACACCAAACTGAGCTGGCTTAAAGGTTACAGATGGACCTTTACATAGGTAAATCCAGATCAATGCATCTAGGAAACAACCTGTACCATATCTGGAACTGAGAGTTGCAACTCAGGAAAGAGATCTTTGAGCCACTGCTAATGGTTCTCTGAAATCACCAGCTCAGTATGAAATGGCAAACATATCCAGCAACATATTGGAACAGTTATTAGGAACAGGATAGTCTGTAATGTTGCTACTGGTGCATTCTTGTGGTAGAGTTGACAGGCAGCAGAAATTACCAGGGTGTTGAAGCTGCAGTTTTACAAAGACTGGAAACACTTGGAGCACAGGAAACAATGGAGGGATGCAGTCGTGGTTTATGGAAGGAGGAATGTGCTGGTTAAACCAAACAGGTCACTGTTATTTGTCAGAAGCTGGTAAGGTCCCTGGGGGCCACTTCAGAAAATTAGCAAAAGATCAGTTGAAAAGAGATAAAAGCAAGAGGTTGCTTACACAGTGCGTAGTGTATCTGTGGAGCTTGCTGCTGCAGGAGCTTTTGGAGGCAGACAGTATTAAAATATGTTCCAAGGGGATTAGACAAATTAATGAATGATGGGTCTGTGTGCTAAAAGGATGAGGCAGGAATGTACCCTCTAGTATCCCTAATCCAGCAGTCATGGATGCAGTGTACTAGGAGAAAGGGCTGCACAGAACAAGCAGCCTCACATGCTCATCCTAAGCAGCATCTCCTCTTGTCACCATTGGAAGCAGAGCAATGGGCAAGTCAGCTCACTGCTGTGGCCCACAGACTACCTCTTATGTGCGCCCTATGACATCTTCCACACCTACACCCTTATTCCTCACCTATACCCTTATTCCCTCCTACACTACCACAGCGCTTAGTTCATCCTCAGGCTCAGGCCTGGAGCCAGCTGAGAGTTTAAACTCCAGCCAGCTAAATTAAGATTTTTATGAAAAGGTACAACTTGTATGTCCTATCATAAACAGAGCTGCTTGATTTGGTACAAATGAATAACAGTGTTAGCTCCTAGTCCTTCATAAGGCAATGGAACAACGAGAGGTAAAATCAGGTCATGCTCCTACACAAAGTTTTGGGAAGAACAAAAGGATACAACGCAAGATATCCAAGACAACTTAGAAAGTTTTCCCTTATGTTTTGTTGCTCTTCAGACTTTTCTCAAACATATTTTTCACCAACAATAAGATGAAAGCTATTTATCCAAATTATGTATACATACAAGGTTAATGAAAAAGAAGGTTGACTAAACTTTCTTGTTACCTCCTAGCTACATTTTTCTCTCTCCCAGTTCATTACCTTTTCTTCTGCACTTCCGTGAGGGCTGGGCTGCCTGTATGTACATGCTCATGTAGGCAAAGATGCACTTATCCTACTCACAGTTTTCACAATCTAATTCCCAGTCTCCCACAGCATCCTGGTTCATCCATTCCCTTTGCTTAATTTTTTTTTTCTTAAATACAGTCCAAGTTTTCTCTGTGTAATGCTTTCAGCCCCAGTATGCCTTGCTGGTATTTCATACCTGCCTTGTTTTGTATTTGTTGTCTCCTTTCTATAATCTTTTCCATTGTCAGCTTTAGCCAACTTGTTACTGGGACACCTGATGGGGTTGTAATCCTTCAATTGATTTTAGCAGAGCTGTGGGACTTCAGGTAACCGAGGAGTTACACTCAGCTACTGGGCATGCCACTGGTGCCAAGTGCTGAGTGAGGGGCCTTGGAAGCCATCAGCCTTTCCATCACAAAATATGCAGCTGCTTAGTAATAAAATTACAGGATTATTTTGTCACTATAGGCAAAACAGTGCACTTTTTCCCACCCAGTTGTTCTTTCAGCAGGGATTGAATGACTTCTGCTGAAACCCTTCCCATACAGTTCAGCAGAAAACAAGCAACCGTCATGGAGAATTTAAGCATAATTGGGTTAACAATCCGGCAAACCATGAGTGATCAAAAAAGTTATTCAAATGAAAGTGTTCCATTTCCTTAATGATAGACAATGCTTCCTGCTCCAGCCACAGCATCTTTAACCCCTCACACCAAACAAGTCCCATTGACACCAAAGGAACACTGCCTTTTTTGGACAAAAAATATCAGCTTTATAATCATAACTGAAAAATGTTTGTATTGTTATGATCACATTTTCTCAATTACAATCTGAATGGGATTTTTCTGAAGTAAATGAGAATGTGGTTTGTTTTTCAGACTGTCTGAGCAAGACAAGTATTTGCCACTTTTAATGTATCCAACCCCTTCCCTGAGCTTATGTACCACTTTTCTGCAGGTCTGAAGCTGAGGACCACCTTCTGCTGCTGTGGGGCAGCTCTTTTGGCTTGTCCAGCTGAGTTGACTCACATCATAGAATCACAGAAAGATTTGGGTTGGAAAGGACTTAAAGACTATCTGGTTCCAACCCCCTGCCGTGGACAGGGACACCTCCCACTAGTTCAGATTGCTCAAAGCCCCATCCAACCCAGCCCAAATCAAGATTAGCTGAACATCAGACCTAGTCTTAAACTCAGGTTCTTTTTTTAACTTTAATGCTTTGTTTTCCTTTACCCAGCAGCCTCCAGGAGGGTGAGGGGCAACTGATGGTGACTGTAATATCTCTCCCAGTGAGGTACAAGTATATGAGATGAAGGGAACAGCCTTACAATACCAATGTTTCAGTGAGGTTCACAAGAACATGCCTCCCTCAGAGAGTACCTTTTGTTTGAATATGCAATAAAGGGTAGCAAGTAGCCATGGGATTCAGTATAACTCTCTGCACTCAGCACAGAGACTGCACAGCTTCCTGGATTATCTTTTAACAGGAGACAAGGCAGACTTGGGAAGCTTTCCATTTTCCAGTCTGCTGGCTTCAGCAATAATGTCATGTAAATCCAAAGGGAGACAAGTGACCTTCTAGCTCATGCTATTGTGCTGGAAACACACATAAACAAAACCTGTGGCTAGAGAGGGAAGCATTTCACTGAATACAAGGTCTAAGGAGAAGTTCTTTATACCTTTACATATTAACCCTCTTACGATAAAAGCTCTCCTCTGAGTGAATAGTGTTTTTGTCCTCCTTTCACCTAAGGGTTTTTTAACTCACTGATCCCACTGTCAAAAGAGATCCTTAAACATCACACTCTCATCAAGGTTGAAATGACTCACAAACACAAACATGGGCTGAAGTTGCACCAATGTGAATACAGGATTGTTACATCAGCCACCAATAAACTTCAGGAGGTCACCATTTTCCTGTTGCGTCTTCATCTTCCATTACTAAACAGCTACAGAATATCCCTGACATCCTACAGGTTAACTTTTTTACTCACTGTAGAACATAGTCAAATTCTTGTGCCCACTGCCACTCTCAGTTTGGTCAAACGTCCTACTCTTCTCAAGCACAGGCTACCTGGAGACATTCAAGGCCAGGCTTGATGAGGCTCTGAGCAATCTGATTTAGTGCAGGATGTCCCTGTTCACTGCAGAGGAGGTGGACTAGATGGCCTCTGAAGGTCCTTTCCAACTCTATGATTCTATGAGATATCTCACCAGGTGAAGTCTCAAGTGAGCCTGCATCCCACAGCAACTTTGGACATCTCCATTCCAGCTGCTGTCCCTGTCCCAGGGATGCTCCTCACTGCTCCATACTGGCCTGTTGGCCCCACAGCAGATGTCTTTCCAAAGGGGAGCTATCAGCTTCTTTCATGGACATGGGCAGGGTGTACTGAGCAGGACATTCAGCAGAAAGGGGAAAAAAAGGATTTAAAATGTTTTCTATCTTTAGTATTTGAAAAATATTGACTGTTCCAACGTAATAGTGTGCCCCTTGTGGCTTACTCTACAGCTCAGTCCAGTTCTGCCCTTTGATGTTTTGCCCACATTATAACAAAATTCACCAAAGGAAAGAGAAACAGCTTATCTCTTTGAAAGCTGTGAACAAATGAAATGGAAATGTGAACTGAAGCTGTGTCATAGGTTCTGCAGTAGCAGATTCTTTTACATTAAGTGGCCTAAATGAATATTGCAAAATTCAAACAAACAGAACTGTGGAGAACCTTGCTGGAATTTACCTGGGTAGAAATTGCATTTATGAGTAGTTTTGGTAAATTACTACATTTCCATGAGTGCAGAAAAGGGAAAAGACTTCCTTCAGAGCTAATTGTCTTCTTCTCTTCAGACTCTTGGTTTCTGCAAGATCAGTATCAAACAAACCAAACTGAATTATGAAAAATGTGACTTCTGGGAAATAATCTGAGAACTGCAATTGGAAAATAATAATTTCTCTAAGACTCACTGAAATGTATGGTCAAATCCCTGGTGTCCTCTAAGTTGAAAGGGAAACGTTCTGTCTAATCTATCCTGAACACTGGGAAATTTTTTTCCCCTCTCACTGTATTCGTTTCTGTTTGTGTCATTCCTGGAAAGGGACTTCTTTTCTAGATATCTTCTAATTTTGCGGTGGGGATTGTGGATTTTGGAAAAGTACCAAGGTTTAAAGACTTTCAACACTGGAAGTTTCTAAGAAAGAAATTATGTCAGATAGATAGACTCTCTTACCTCATATGACACTTGGCCTGAGATTTACAGCTGCTTTTTTCCGGGATGCTGGAAGAAAGCTTTGCTGCCACAGGGAGAGCAGACTAGCTCATCTTTCAAGCAGTCACAGATTTTATGCACAGAGGAGCAGAAAACTTTACCAAGAAAATGTAGAGCATCAGCACCAGCAACTTGTCACGTGAGTAAAATGGGGGGACATATTTTTGAAACCAGGCGATGTGAAAACCTAAAAGTGACATTGCTTTTTTAAGCATTGAAGAGCCATCTCTTCTGATGCCTAAAATATGACTGCTGTGCACACTGCCATACCTAGATGTGGATGTTCCATGCCCAAACTGCAGTTTTCCAGCTGGAGTGTGAAGGCAGGTAAGGTGGCCAGGAGACAACATTGTGCTTATAGCTAGTTTTCACTTCATTTTAAAGGCACCTTGTGACAAAATACTGGAAAAGAGTCCAAGAGATGAAGAAGCATATGCCAATGACTACAAGGCAAATGCTGCTACTTGTGCTTCCTTTCCTGTTCCTA
Source organism: Turnix velox (assembly GCA_013400935.1). Lineage (NCBI taxonomy): Eukaryota > Metazoa > Chordata > Aves > Charadriiformes > Turnicidae > Turnix > Turnix velox. Next base: position 1,044,468 of record VZTY01026323.1, read on the forward strand.
ATTAAGGTTAATCAGAAACCATGGGAGAGAAAGAAGGTTAGCAAAGTGCACTTCCACAACAGTTTCTTTATGGTTTTTCTGCTCTAAGGCTCAACATTTACGAGATCTAAGCCAATGCAATATCACATCACCCAGAAGGACATTTCTGTTGGTCCCTTTGACTCTATGATGCTTCAAGGCACAGGCTGTCCCAGAATGAAAAGCTGCACTGGAATGCCCATGACAAAGGCTCCAGCACAGGCATCTGAGGAAGGTGATAGGCCTCTGCGAGGAGTCTTCCCAATGAAGTGCTGAGTACAAGTTGGCTTGGCTAGCAGGCATGACATTTCACCACAGAAATGTCTACAGGCAGAAACTGCAAGCCTCTGGCAAGCCCTTTTTTGGCAGTTTCCCCGCCAAGCAATCACGCTGGGGCTACACCAAGTACTCTGCGCACAAGTCAGAACTCCCAGTGTTATTTCGTTCCCACATAGCTTTTCCTGATATCACCTCGCATTTCCCAGCATTAAGCAGAGCAGTTACAACTGAAAAGACCTAAAATTTGCAGAAGCCACAAACAGACATGCCAGATCAGGTTTAGCCAAACTGTGCCAGCTCTGCACAGGACATGCATGTCTCACCATTGCAGTACATGGTTGATCATTTTACCGAGTGGGTCTGATACCTGAGGATGGAAGAGCTGATGATGCTCTCCCATCTCCCACAACATGAAGGTCAAGATTTGCTACATGGCCAAGAGCATTATTCCAAAGGGCTGTTGAGAAAAATGCCAGATAACCTGCTTCCTACATGGATGGGATGGCAAATGACTTCCAAGCCAAGTGACAGCAAGATACAGTGTCCAATAACCACAGATGAAGTACTTGGTACTTGCTAATGTCATTAGAGGCTACTGTGAAGAAAATCATCTGGGGAGGAGTATTTATCATTTACAGTTTATTTTTCAATAAGGTTTCATCCTCCAGCCTGTCAATTTTCCTAAACAGTTGAAACATTTTTTATTTGCATGCTAAGGCAATATTTTTAGCCACAAAGGGTCGTTTCCCTTAGAAAGATAAACTGTTAATAAAATTTAGGTATGTAGAAGTGTTTTGGGTTTTTTTATAAAAACCTTCTTTTCACTAAACTCACTACTGAAATAAGTAGCAGACAACTGCCTCCTACCCAAATTACCCTCCAGCAAGCTCTGGGCTCAAAAGCCTGCATCTCTTTCCTTCACTTTTTTTCTTTCCTGTTTTCCCTGCACCTCTTTCCTCCTCTCCTTCCCTTTACTGTCACCATCCCAGTGACTGGCTGCCTACCTCCAATACAACAGTTACTGCCTTGGAAATGCAACATGCCAAAAAGTCTCTCTGACACATCAAGTTGCAACTCTCTGTCTCCTTCCCTGCCAATTCCTGGTCCTGCTTGGGTACCCTCTGCCCTCCCTTTTTCAGTGTCACTCAAGGAGAACCCAGCACTGAGGGTGTTCTTCTTTGAAAGGGGTGCTATTACTACTGTCAACCTTGAGCATACCTGAGGGGAGCTAAGGCTGCTGTTCTCTCCATGAGAAAGTCTGGAAACTTCTGTCAAGGAGTAAAATTTTGCTTGAGCAGATCATGGATGCATGTCCTGAGTGTCTTGTCACCAGACTGATGAGTTTGTAAAGCTTGGTAGGATTTTTAACATCTTCATTAATGACCTCTTGAGACGATGGGACAGATTGCATCCACAGCAAGTTTGCAGATGATACAAAACTGGAAGGAGTGGTCAATGTCCCAGAGGGTCATGTTGCCATCCAGTGGAACCTGGACAGGCTGGAGACTTGGGCAGATAGGAATAAAGGATAAAATGTCTATTTCTTTAATCATGTTCTCCTCAAGGAGAACTTTCCATCAACTTTCATATGTCTGGAGTACATACACAGAGTACATAGTGTATATCTGCCACATCAATAACTCATGGAATGTTCTCCTAATCTTTAAAGAGTATATGCTACATTTTACATATATATACATGTGTATAAAAGGAGCATGATTTTACTGCTGTGGCTAGGCATAAAAGAAATCATTAGGAAGTCTTACATCGTACCTTGTGCCTACTATAACACTGAAGCCTACAGAAAAATTTGAATCTGGAGGAATGAAGGAAAGCCATTAATAGTTTTTCTATGAAAATGGTTTTTTTATTAAAAGCAGAAGGTGAGTTGAAGGCACCAATCCTCTGTAAAATAATCTGGGTTTTAGCATCAGTAATGGAAACATATACACTGTGGCTGTGATATGTCTAGCACCTCTCCCATCTTTTCTGACTGTCTATAAATAAAAAATTTAAGACCAATGAATATAATCAATGATGTTCTGCTCTCAAATTGTTTCCATTTCACAGGAAGTTCAAGTTTCCTTCAGTAAATGGTTTATACTTTCCCATGCATTTTTACGTACTAGTAAAATTTATTTTATGTGGACTAAGGCTTAGTTTATTTATTGGGGAAGAACAGGAATGCCACAGAACAATCAAGAATGTGATATTTTTAAGGTTAACTATCTTTAAAATAGTTGGTAACTTCTTTTTTCCTGCCATTTTGAATAGAGTACGTGTATCACTTCTTTCAGTTTTGTGGATAGATAGTGATAATTTCCTATATAACAGCCTTACACAGGTTTAGACTATCTGAAATACAATTCTAAGATCTGAAGTGATGACAAACTTTTGCAACCACAGAGTTCCTCTCTGTTTTCCGTGGAGCTTTGAAAGTGGTAGCAAGTCCCCATGCAAGGATCAGACCCCTGAGACTGGATCCCTGATTGCTCCAGAAAGGGGCAATTTACCAGCTGGTATCCCAAATAGTGGAAGTTTTGCCCATTTTCCTGCTCTTTGATAATGTCTCAACCTGGAACTTCAAGAATTCAGAAACATGATGGGGAAAAGGAGAAATGTCACCTGCTCCAAATGACTCTACTTCACTATGTGTAAAGAAAAACGTTGCCTCTTTTTTAAAAAACCACACAGTTATTTTTCTGAGAACAAATTTCTCAACAAATTAAACACCTTCTACTTTACAAGGGACACAAACCTCTGTTCATGGCCCATACAGTATTTCCTGCTAAAATACTGAAGTCTCAGCATTCCTTCAGGAGTTAACTCTAAAAATAAAAGAAAGAGCTGTAATTTTCCATGTTCATTTAAATAAAATTTCTCCAGTCTCTGTAATGAGCCCTTTATCTCTAAGTTACTTCTAACACTTCTGGCTTTTTGATACTGGCTTTATGAAAATCCTCCACTCAACCTTGCCATTTTTATTCTACTAGTGAAGATGAAGGTTTGCAATGGTCCTCCCTCTCCTAGTTTCACATTCATCCACAATGTATCACTCACAAATATTTAATACTTTTCTCCTGGATTTTGGTTAAGTGCTCAGTACACAAACTCCAAGCCATAAGTCAGCTACTTGACAAGGCTGGAACAGGAAACAAATTGCTCCCACTTACGGCTCCAGGGCTTTAGAGCAGGTGGTGGCTTTAGATGGATGGTGGAGCTGTAACCCTGAGGTCCTGTCCTTGGAGGAAGGATCTGCTGGATGAATGGTCAGAGATGGCAAAAGCCACTGCAAGAAGCATCTAAGGAAAAGTGCTTAAATTCATGTATCACACAGGTTCCTTGGCCATGGACTTGTGAATGAGATAGGAGGATGGAACAAGTTACCAGAAAGTCTTTTAAGAATGCAGCAGGTTGAATACTTACTATGTACATGTATACACCTATACATCCCGCCCCAACATTGCACATCCTACTGCCAATATTTTAAACAAGGAAATTCACAGTAACAATCTATCTGGGAAAAATGGAGAGTCTTTTCAGCTTTTTACATCGTGTGAATTCTGCTTCACTTCTGTCCCCAAGTAGGGAGGGGATCTTAGCTACACAAAGCACATACCTTCATGTTGTGTTCCCAGAAAATAGACCAGGGATATAGGTGACATGCTCATCCTAAACCTGGGGAAGATGAGACATGGGAGCAAAAAGATGAGTATTTTGGCTCCCACTTTTGGGAATTTTCTTCAAAATTCCTCCCATTTTCTTTTTGACCTGGTTTAGGCCAAGAATAAGAAAGAAAGAAATGTGCTCCTTGGGAGTGTTTCAGTAATACCTAGTGATAAGTTGTCTCTGGCAGAGATTATTTCAGCAGGATCCAGAGAGGATTTAAAATCCAAACAGAGACAGGAAAGCAGCCCAGCACTCCATTTGAATTGGTGGCAGAATTAAGTCAAGCATCTCGGCAGTGCCTGAGAGATCTCGCCAAATAGCTCTAAGATGGCATTTTTTACCTGGAATTATATTGTGGCTGCTGCTTTTGAGAGCCTACAAGGACTTCAAGGGGCATAAACTACACAGAAACTTTCCTGTACTGTGCCTCCAAACCTCAGCAAAAGACAATGAATGAGGAGAGGGCAGGGGAGGCACAATCAGTCCTCTCAGATATGTGTTTGCTGATAAAAGACCTGTAGCAGTAGATGCAGGCTCGACCCTACTTCCAGGGCTTTGGCCAATAGGGAATGTCACCAGAACAGCAGAATGAGCTTGCTACATACCCACAGGAGCTTGAGGAAAAGGCTCAGGATAAGTAAAGTTATGGGCCATCTCATAGCTGGCCCCCTGTACACAGGGGCAGAACTACTGTCTGCAGAGTTTTTTGTCTTCATCTTTTCAGATTCTGGCTTCTGCTTTCATGTCCAGACTGAGAACAGACCAGGCAATGCAGTTTTCAATTCCACAACCTGTGCTGTGAAAGACAGCAGTGTAGTTGTTGGATTTCTGCAGGTGCAGCTGAATCCATGCTGTCATCCCTGACATTTTGCCCCCAGCACTGTCAGAACTCCTCCCAGCCACAGCCCCTGTAACTGGAGGAATGAAAAACTGAATTGCTAATTAAGAAGGCACTGAAAACACAGGTCTGTAGATCAGATGCTTACCAGATTCCCTCTACCAGCTGAATCATGTTGCTAATCTATTTGTAGAATTTGATTTATGGAGATTAATATGATAGCCAACTTATGTCAACTTATGGCAAAACCCATGTATTTTTCTTTCAGTAGAGATTCCAAATATTATTTTCTTTTGCATAAGGCTATTTTTAATGGCAGAACATATGTGTACCCTACTCAGCCCTGCATGGAATGCCAGGACAGCTGAAAGCACTGGGATTATGTGACCCACCAAAAGGTCAAGCAAAAAAATACACGAGTCATTTATTAGCCATTTCAAAATCTGCACATGGCCAGGGCACCACAACAATTTTGTTTCTTCCTTCACACTTTGAGCAGAAATTCTTACTTCCTATTCCATCTTTGTCTTCATATCTGCCTTAGTGCCATCTTCTAGTAAAGCAAATTCTGTTAAAACTCAACAAAACCATGAATCCTGACAGTTTACATTCCCACTGTTTCTTCTACCATTTTCTTAAACACTAATCACAGTTGTGAGCAGCCATGGACTTCCTCATTACATCTGTTTGCTAGTGCAAACCTCTAATCAGGTTTCCTATATCTCATAAACAAAGAATAAATCAAAAGCAGTGTACATAGATTTAAGTAGGTATATCCATATATATATAAATACATAAGATTTTGTAGGTCTTGGAAGTCCAGTGGACTATACATTTGTTTCTAGACTGGATAGCTCAGGTATAAAGTTGATGTAGTCATGAGAGGAACTCTTCTAAGTATTTTCATCTGACTTTCTGAACCTTGGAAAACATTACCAGAAAAATCTATTTATAGCAGATAGCAGGAAAAAAAGGGATTCCAAACTCTATAATTTGCGGTAATTCAAAAACACTCACCAGTGGCAAAGAAATAAGACCTGTGATGGTATCTCTGCATTTATTACTTATCTGCATTTATTATTTTATATTTAATATTTTGCTTGTCAGAGAAGTCATTTTGATAAATTCCATTTGATTCTGCTGTCACATTCCTATGCACAGGTAGATGCTGCTCCTGAAAATGGTTTCATCCTGGGCTCCTCATCCTCAGAAGGAAGAAAGGTTCTGCAATATGACAGCAACCACAAACAAAGCCATGGTTCTTCTTGAAAAAATTTTAAAACATAAGGAGTGCTACCATGAGCCCAAAACAGATTAATAAATGCCAATGGCAAAGACAGGAGCAAAGTAAGCTCGTCCAGGGCTGCGGCTGACCACAAGAATCTGAGACCTTGCTATCTATCAGCAGAATAAGGGCTCAGTGATTGCAAAACTGTTGTTGTAGAAAGCTTATTTTAGTTACTGTTTCATGTGGCTCTTGTCACTGGTGAGGCTTGAAAACAAAGATATTTACAGAGAAAACAACAAAATGTGTTTTATGTTATTGCCAAGTGTTTTTATATTTCAGTGAGTAGCATGTTCCTCCCAAATCCAGGAATTAATTATTAAAAAAGCATACATTCTGAATTTCAGAGTCTAAGAATGACTGATTCCTCCAAACCAATGAAATCTGCTTTCCTGGAGATTTAAAGCTTGCATTTGAAAAGCTGGATTTGAGAGACAAAACCTGAACATTTTGTGTGCCATATTAATCTATCATAGGTATGACACTGCAAATTTAAGCCCAAACCTGTCTCTGAAAAGACTGAAGAAATTCTTTTAATAGTTCTCCATATTATAATAGTTTTCCATATTTCTACTTTCCCTCCTGCCAGAAGTATTGGCTAACAAACTGCGTGTACAGCAGTTCTCAGAAAAATACAGTAGTGAACTATAAACTTGCAGGAGCCGGGCAGTTTTAACATTTAAACTTCTCTGTATTATTCAAATTTCAACATGGTTTTCATTCCAATTTCTTTCTCACTTTGATCTTCAATATCTGATCCCATTGAAGCAACTTTGAAAGACACCACTCTGATATTTTTGACACGTCGGCATGTGCCCAGAAAGAGGAATGAAAGCCTATTGTCTTACAGAGGAAGAAGGAAAAGTACTGGTTTAATTTTATTATTTTATTGCAGTAAATAGCTAGAGGGGGATAGACAGAATTCATCAGCACTTGATTTAAATTGCTGGATCTTCATTTTCTACGTGAACCAGTACATGCTTATTCCTGTAGGTATGCAGACTGTATACTTATCACCAAAAGCTTCAGAAATATGTGGGTGTAGTCAACATCTGGGACTGCTTTTGCTGAATGTTCTGGCTGTTGCAATCTTCTGATAATAGAGGCAAAGGGAAACATCTTTCACTGTGTATGTAAGGCAAAAATGTACAGTTATAATAAATTGAATTTGTTGTTGTCTCCTCTTTTCCATTTTACAAATTGTAACTAAATCTTAATTGGTTAATCCTACCAATGCTTCCCCAAAGAATGGCAGTAGATAGCTTCATCTCCACCACACCGATGGAAAGACTGAGGCAGAAATAACATTTCACACAACACACTTGTCATTCAGAAGTACAAAAATCTCTATTGCTTAATCCTGAATACTCGTCAGAGTGATCAAAGTGGAGCAGCATATTTTGGGAATGCCATAATGACTCTTCTTAGAGGTATATCAGCATTTCTCATGTTCAGCAAACAGAATGGAACAGAAGTAGCTTAGGGATCATTACCAGATACACAAACATTTTAGCTATTTTTCACTATGCTTGAAGTCCATATCTAATCTGGCTTATGCAGATTCAAGTGTATTAGGATTTGAGTTCTGATTCTGCATCCTGCAGTCTATTTTTATTTAAGACATGGGATCAAAATCTTCTCAGTTCCATTGTGAACTACCCATGGAGTACTGCTTCAACTAGTTAAGCCTAGATGATACTTTATCCAACAAAGAATAAGGCATTAGAACAAGCTTGTGCCCGGCCTGGAGTTACTCTTTATATATTATTCTTAAAACATTATTGGCATTTGTACAGAAGAGGTGAATGATGAGTGGTGTCTCTCAGGGAACTGTTCTGGGACTGGTGCTGTTTAATATCCTCATCAATGATACAGACAGTAGCACTGAGTGCATCCTCAGTGAGTTAGTTGATGACACCAAGATGAGTGGTGTGGTCGACACACTGGAGGGACGAGATGTCATTCAGAGGGACCTGGACAAGCTGGAGAGGTGGGCCTGAGAAAACCTCATAAAGTTCAACAAGAACAAATGCACGGTGCTAAAGTTGGGCTGGGACAATCCTCATTACCATTACAGACTGGGCGGAGATGTGATAGAGGGCAGCTCTGTGGAAAAGGACTTGGGAGTATTGGTGGATGAAATGCGGGTACTTACTGGCCAAATGGCCAACCATATACTGGGTTGCATCAGCAAAGCAATGGCCAGCAGATCAAGAGAGGTGATTCTACCCCTTTACTCAGCTCTTGTGAGCACTGTGTCCAGCTGGGGAGCCCTCAGCACAAGAAAGA
>VZTY01026324.1:1567-12797 GCA_013400935.1 Turnix velox
AAAAAAAAAAGGTGAAAAACCCAAAACCAACAAATACTTATGTATAAGCATAACTGTAAATACACAATTTGATGTTTCATATTTTTACAACTTCTACAACAATTCTTTCCTGTAAAAGATCAAATAAATGTATTTTTAACCCTAAATTTTTATGTAGAACCAACCTGACCTTGGGACATCTGCCCACACAATTTGGCACTGAACACAAATGATTTTTGTCATGCTCAAGTCCTGTTTGAGTTCAAGGGTTCTCAGAGATAACAGCGTGCCCCGCTACTATGCTGTATCAGTCACAAAGGGATTGCATGGATCACTGCAGACCTAGGTGGAAAGGGGGGTTATGTGACAAACTTTCAGCAGGTCATCTCCTTGTTACTCATCACTTCACTCTAAGCACGTCTAAACCTCACAAGTCCTCAAAGAATTCTGCACAGAACAAAGTTGGCATATGAGTCACCAAAACACAGAGAAGGAGTTAAACTTTTAAATTCAGCTAAACCATTATTTGAACTGATAGATATACCATTTTACTTTGTGACCATAGCAAGCTGTCCTGTATTTTTGATCAATATCAGGATCACTTTTATCCTTGAATAGCTTTATGTTTCCAATGAGTTGCTGCCATAGTCCAGAAATGATAGTTCAGAAAAAATTAGAAGGGAAAAGGAAAAGTTTTTGTTTTAAGATAACATTTGGATTGTAGCAAAAAATCATCCCAGGGTCTACTCAGAAACATGGATGTACATCAACTTATACTGATGAGACAGATGCAGATGTGTCTTTCTCCAATTGTATTTAATCATGTTTAAAATTGCACACTGAGGGGAATGGCACAGTAATAACAACAGCAGGAAAACTCAAGGGAGGATTTCCCATCCCCTTCCAGAAGGGGTCTTACTGATTATCTCCACTCTATCAATGTTATAAGCATCAGAGGAAGAGTTTTGGCCAGAAGTGAGGACTAGAAGTAATGGATGCAAATTGGAAGAGGGTAGATTTAGGCTGGATATAAGAAAGAAGCTCTTTATGTGAGGGTGGTGATACACTGGAACAGGTTGCCCAGAGAGGTNTGGTTGTTCAGAGAGGTTGTGGATGCCTCCTCTCAGGAAGTGTTTAAGGCCTGGTCTAGTGGGAAGTGTCCCTGATCTTTAAGGTCACTTCCAACAGAAACCATTCTATGATTCTGTTCCTGACGTTCACATCACATTCCTGGCAAAACATAAGCATGGTAACACTCACTGCAGACAAACAATGGTTGGTTACTGACAGCAGAGTCACATCCCAGCTGGTGAGAATATAACCTTTACTCTGCATGAAGATACCCTCACCTCTGGCCAAAACTCTCCTCTGATGCTTATAGCATTGATATAGTGGAAGGCTTGTCCCAATGGCCTTAAGAGCTTCTGTCATGTGGAATTACAAAACCTGGAGTAAGGGCAATACAGGTTGAATAAAGAATGAAGATAAAAAAAAAAAAAAAAGGCCATCAAAACAGTAGGGTGGAAGCTGACCATGTACTGTTCCTTTAAAAAAAAAGGAAACAAAAAAACAAACAACAAAATCAAACAAAAGCAAGAATGTCATCATTGAAACAAGCCCTAGGACAAAGAGTTCTCAAGATTTTTGCAGCATGTAGCAGGGAGTGAAGAACCTAGTCTAATATCCAGCGCCAAGTAAAATTACTGAGACAACCAAAGTTCCTGACAGCCTAAAACTCCTACCCAGGTACCACAATAAAGATGAGACCAAAGGTCTGGTCTACAGAGTCCCATAAGCAACACCAAAGAACCTGAGAAATGACCATTCATAAACCATTGATTTGGCATAAACAAGGAAGATATTCATCAGAGAAGACACAAGAACCACAAAGAAGAATGGATGAAATCCAGATTTCAGAGGAATGGGAATGACATTCTAATCTGGGTTTAAGTGAGTAATCTTTAGCAATCCTGAAGTTCTGAACACAAAAACCTTTCATGAAAGCAGGCATACAATCCTGTTTTCAGTCTTCCTGAATTCTTGACTTCATTGCTACATCCAAAAGAATTATTAATAAAAAAGTTAGGTACAGTAACATGCATAAATTCATTGCAAAAGTAAAATTTAGAATGAGGAGTGATCACAGAGCCATATATGCTTCTTTCAAACTAAGGTGTCAATCAGACAGTAACAGAACTTGCCACAGTGCTTCAGTCATCTATAACTGAAACCTGTCCTGTAAAAATAGGATGCTTCAAATTATTAAGACTGCTTATTGCTGAATGTAAGCTAGAATTATTTTAACTTGTCAGCTGAGAAGTGTTTGCTGTTTATACTGTGCAGTAATACTGAAGCATACTCTCCATCTTGAAACACATAAATATATCTGGGACTGGAACAAAAGAAAAAAAAAAGTTGCAGCATTCAAACTCATTTAATGTGATCTCATCAACATTATTACAACAAACAACCCCTTGCCAGGTAGTTAAGGGAAACTATTAGAACCATTAGATCAAGTCATAATGGATTCATCTGATGAGCAGCTAAAACCCCCAGGTCTTTCAAAGGTGATACATGACCACCTACCAGATGTTCAGAACAATATCCTCCCAGACAAGAAGTCACAGCATCAGACTGCCAGTGTTGAAATATGAAGTTATCCTGGAGGTTAGGATTGCTTTTTCCTGATCCACAATGAAGAAAACAAGAGGCAAAACCATCACCATGATCCTAACTGAAGAGAGTTGTCTGATTGTATCAGCTTAATTTAAAAGATTCAAAGTTATTGAAGCAAGCATTAAAGAGGTTATTAACCTGTGCTGCTCTTCATCATCCAACTAAATTATGAGAGGTGTATTTCTCCTCTCTTGATATGCAAAGAGTAAAACAAACTCAAAACTTGTAACTTTGAATCTAGATTTGATGAAATCATAATGAGAAAAATATTAAATATCACAAAAATTTTACACAGAGGAGGGGGAAGCACAAAATTCAAACCATTCTTGGCTGGTACTAAGTAACAATCCAATTGAATATTGGATTATACAACATATGTTACTGTTTGATCAATGGCTTTAGGATATAACTGAATATAAAACGTTCAGTACAGAATGACATATCCTGGCAAATCATCTCCAGTTCTCATGTCCAAGACATAGAGCATAATTCTGCTGTCTCTCCTTCTCACTGTTTCACATCATCAGGAATTTGGGTTTGTTAGTCCCAGAGTTGGCTCTGGCCAAACATTAAAGGACTAGAAAGCAACATACTACCAAAGTCTCACACTGATAGGACTGCAATCTCACAAAGCCATCAGACGCAACAGCCTAGACAAGAACTGAAAGCATTTTGTTCTCAAGAAATTATCATTTTAACAAACTTAAAACTCCAGTTGCCTTTTTTTTTTTCTTACCCTTATTGCTTTTATATAAAGCATTTTCCAATCTGTAAACACATACCCGATGATGGTGTCCCAGGTTTATGCAGTGAAGGAGCAAAACCCACACCTCCTAACACCAATTTTTAAATGTCATCAAATATCAGGAAACTTGCTCATCTGCAAAGTCTCACAAATTTTTCTCATGAGACAAATTTTTCTCATGAGAATTACTGCTTTATGATTTGCCTTAAAAAGCAAATGCTGGAAGGTGTTTAGTCTGTTAGATGTGAATGAACAAAGGCTTTTTAGCTCTCACTTCACACTCAAATATCGAGAGGTCCTCTGGGAAGGACAGAATTGATGGCAGCTGCCCACACGACCTCTCCTTGCCACTTTTAAGTGCACCATAGTAATTGTCAAATGCCTGCTGCCTTCCATGTGATGCAGAAGTAACGCTTTCATGCATGCTTTTCATGCATGCTTTTCATGCATGAGCCCAGAGAAGTACACAGATCTCTACTTGCAGGCACAGATTATTAATGAAAAGACTCCTTCTTCCCTTACCTCCAACACACATACACACTCTGCATCCTGATGTGAAAATGCTTCAGTAATAATGATGATTTCAATAGGAAACTTCATTATTTGAATAATAAAGTTAGGCATTTCAAGAAATACATTATTATGCAATAAGCATAAATATCTAGGAGACATTCACAGTTTACAAGCAGATCCAAGTAGAGATACCATGCAGGCAGGGAGGGGAAAAAAATAAATTAATGTACGCACACACTCAGAATTTGTCCCCTCAAGCAGCCAATAATACATCTACCTTAATAAAACCCCACATTCGTGCATTATTTCCTCCTCATCATCCCTCCCAGCTACACTTACTCAGTAGTCATATATAGTGGAGAAAGAAGGTTTCAGGAAAGTATGAGCACTGTACCAACAGGTGGAAAAACAGAGGTAAGAATAAAGCAGTAAATGAATTAAATTTATTTAGAGCAGCATTCCTCCTTCTCTTCCAAATCATGAATTTCAGCACTGAGTTTTAGGATCCCTTCTATATGTATGTGATGGGAAAGAAGAAAGTAGCTAGGATCTATCTAGGCCAGTTCATGAGCTGCACCTGGGAACACATGCCACTACCATGGCACTGCTCCTCTGTCTCATGCATGGGCCAGGGTGAAATAAAACACAGAGCTGCCCAGGAGCCTTTTTCACAAAGGTTACTTCTTCCTGCTGCAGTACAATTCCACTGCAATACAAGTCCACTCTGAGTGTTTAAAACTGGTTGAAAAATGCCCGCTGCAAATATTCCAAATCAGCATTCCTGCAAAGAGGCAGACAAGAACCAAATCCTAGTGTAAAACAACCAAATCCTATGGATTCTCAGCTGCAGGTGGGCATGGCCAACAAGGCAGCTGACAGCACAAGCCATTTAAAAATGGATACATGGGACTCAGTCTTTTAAATCTGGGCTACACAGAGTCTATCCATCTGTCCTCTCCATGCCTAGCCAAACAGCTCAATCAACTTTGTTTAGAATTAATTTGCTGGAGATGCCCAGTCACAAGATGTTAGTTCTGCCAAATGGGTTCTTAAACACAGACTCTTAAACACAAGGAGACACGTCTCAAGGGTTGATGTGATCTGGATCTGCCACTAAACCTCATAGTTCCTGCAGAATTTCACCCCAGATCAGGAAGACTGCAGCTGGCTATAAGCTCGTGACAAAGAGAGAAGCAATCTTCATGCCTTGCATGGGGTGGCTTCTACGCTGGAGATGAGCCATCCCATAGGGCATCTGCAAGTGTCCATTTGCAAATAAATTTACAGAGAAAAGGGTTTTGTTTTCTCCTCTCTGTTCCAAAAACAAAGGTGTTAGATTGGAAAAAGAAGTGCTCACCTTCAAAGCTAAACTAGTATCATTGCCATTAATCGACACAAAGTAGATAGCAACAATGAAGACCACTAGATGCTAAACAGACAAGAAAAGCACTAAAAATAAAAATCTAACAAGCAGCAGCAGCAAAATTTGGATTCCTGCAGAAATGCAGGCCAGTGACCCCACATATACGTGGCCCATGTTTCAGCCTGGATAGTTTCAAGTCAGGCCATCACATTAGCCAGAAACTCTTTGAACTGGACTTTCCAGTTCCTCTCATGAGTCCTTTATCATGCAGTTAAACACGTTCAAGACAATTAAAGCTAAGATAAACAACCCATTTGTATTAAAAGCAATACAGACTTTCCGGGGCCAGCCCACAAAAATGCTACCATTGGTTAGCAGCTGCAACAAATTTCCACTGCCCCATTTTTTTTGACCTGTTACTACTTAACATTAGAAAGGCATGGTACTACAAGATAGTGGCACTAAGGGTAGTTCTGACACAATAACTTTGGCCAGGTCAGTGACAGTCACAACTGTCACAACAGCCATCTTTTTTCCCAGAGACTGGATTCCAGAGATTTTCTAGACTTCAGGACAAATAAGAGGAGTGTTATAAATTATGTCAGTATGATGCTGGCAAGGATGCAATTTGTAGAAAACCAAATATTAATAAATCTGGTTAAATATGTAACACAAAAGCTGGGTTATAGGATATGTAAGCTATGGAAAAAAAATTCTTCAGATAAACATATAAAGTCTCTTTCCACAGAATCACAAATTGCAGGGGCTGAAAAAGACCCCTGAGATTATCCAAGTTCAATCCTCCCGTCAAAGCATCTAGAGCAATCTGAAGATAAAGACATCTGGGGAAGAAGGTTTGAGTATCTCCAGCAAAGGAGACTTCAAAACCTCGCTGGACAGTGCTCTGTCATCTTCAAAGTTTTTCCTCATATTCTCTGTCCTTCTTGAACTCCAGGGCCCAGAACTGGATACTGCACTCCAAATTCAGCCTTACCAGGGCAGAATAGAGGGGGAAGATGATATCCCTCAACCTGCTGTGCATGGTCTTTTTAATGTACTCCAGGAGACCACTGGCCATCTTGGCTACAAAGACACAATACTAGTTCATCATCAACTTATTGTCCACCAGAATTCCAAGGTCTCTTTCTATAGACCTGCTTTCCACAACAGAAACGTTCTTTAAAAATGGCTGTTAAATTATTTCAAAAGTACTGACATACATTAGTTTGTGCTACCTGCTTTTCAATTTTCTCAAATGAACTAGCAGATCTCAGGGTAACACGTTCCTTCCTAGGAAATGTTATTATTTCTGAAATAGCCACACATGGTACAGTACTCCCTTGAAAGCATGGCAAAGAGCTACCATCACAGTCCTACTGCTAGTGCTAATGTCTGTGAGTACATGAATTCCAGATAAAAAGTAATCTTTCTAATAATTTTGAAAACCCCAGATTAAGATTTCTATAATCAGCATCAAACACTAATTGAGGGATGAGATCAATAATCTCTGCTATTCAGCTCACTATCTAGCATAAGGGGAAAGTAGTACATACTCTAGATATCTCAAGAAGCAGTGTAATTAATCATTATTATAAAGTATTAGGCTGAAGTGACGAAGCATTAGACTACCAAAAAGGATACATTCTGAGCTTCCTAAATTCCACAAATATATCCCAGAGTAACATAGCACTGTTCACTCACTGACTGCGAGTTCCTGCACACAAGGATGGAGTCTGACTGCTGGGCAAGGAGTAGCACAAAGGTAAGTGTGCATTAAATAAAGCAAGTGTCTATCTATGAAAAAAGGCTATGAAAATAGATGTTTCCTACATCCTACAAAAAAAATAATAATTCAGAAGTACAAGGATGCATGAGCTGTGAAGTAAAATAATTTTCTGTGACACACCCAAATTCTCCGCACAAGAGCTAGGTGAGGAACTTAACTGTGAAGCTGCCACGTTTGTCAAAGAAATTACTCCACAAAAACATAAAAATCAAGAACTAGAACCTTCTGTTAAAATCAAATGTTTTGAAAAATAAGCAAGTTTCCAGCTGGAACAGGATTGCCACCTGTGATCAGGATGCTCACATTACCTCCAGTCACAAACAGCAGCTTTAGAAGACAAAGTCCAATTTGGCTCATTTGCCTGATTTTCAAAAGGGAGAAGGGCAACTGAAACATGATTCATCCCTGGGCTCCTTCCCTCTGGATTCTTGACGACACAAAGGCCTGGGCAAGAGCAAATTTGCAGGAAGAACAATGCCCACTGATGTGACCAAAGCCTCCACTGGCACAATAGCAGAGGGATCAGGACAATTCATCCTTGGTAGAGAAATAGCATTTTACTTTTTTGTTATCCCAATAACATGCCAAAGCATAACGTAAGGCTTTACTAAATTCTTGGTTTGGAACATAAATGTGTGTAGGTGACAGTCACCTGAAGCAGCTGAGGTGCTTTGTCCACCCAAAGGGAATTAAGAAAAACAGTTGCTCAGAGGGGAATGCACACCTTTAGAACTAGAAGACACACTGTAAATAAAAAGAAATATTTAAAAAATAAGGCTACACTCAAACTGAAATATCAGACCAAAGCTTTTCCAACAAAGGGACAGTAACCCTCTTGCTCTCTAGACAAAAAACACCCCAACAAACAAGAACAGATTACATACACAGAGTCCATGTTCAAAGTGCTGCATCGTTGTATTTGCAGTTTTTATGAAAAAAAAAAATTCTCACATGGTTTTCTCTGGGTTTTTACAGATGATGATTTTACTCTCAAATTGAATGTTCCTTTCATGGAGGATTTCACTAGCTACAGCTGTAATACACAAGTTCTCACTGAACCATATAATTAGGTTACATTTTTAGCTGAGTACATAAATTGACCTTGAGATGTAACAACTGCATGTGCAGGCTGACACTGTGGACAAGCACAACTAGCCTTGGCCACGTCCTGCTTCCATTGAAATAAATTGCAAAAATCCTCCTACTCAGCAACTGAAAAACTCTAATAGAAGCAAGCGCAGAACAATAGTCCAAGAATAATACCAATTAAATACATTTAAGGAAAA
Source organism: Turnix velox (assembly GCA_013400935.1). NCBI lineage: Eukaryota > Metazoa > Chordata > Aves > Charadriiformes > Turnicidae > Turnix > Turnix velox. The sequence continues at coordinate 9,916 of VZTY01026324.1, forward strand.
GGAAATTCAGTGAAAACTTCTAGTGAACAGGAACTCTGGAAAAAAATGCCTGAGTGTTGCAGAGAATTGTGTCTGTACAGTCAATGCAAAGAGGATAGACCAAAGCTCATCTAAGGGCTTTTAGATCTGTAACAGAGTTTACAACGTAACAAATTTGCATCATGAGAATAAGAGACTGTTGCAATTCCTCATCTCAGGCTTATTCCTACTTAGAATTAACAGTGTTACAAAGACACAATGAAGCCATTCACATTCTTCAGTTGGAAAACTGACCCTTTTGGTGGAACTGAGTTCTCACAGAAGACTGTCCAAGTTCAAACAGGGAATTTTTTTTTTCTTTTAAATATTTATAACAGATACTTGCAAGTCAAGTCATCCAGTAGGAGCCTCTCCATAATAAACAATTCACACTCAAGACCTTACTGTCTGTGGCACACAGTAAGTCTATCCTTGCTGCCACTGACCAGCTGACCTTCTGACATCTAGTAACAATCAGAGAAGTGTTCAGGTCAATTTACTTGAGTATTTATTAGACTTGCTCAAGAAACAACTAGTTCACAGTTTGATGAATGCTTCTCTGTGTCCCGATCCTTCTTAGCAAGAGTTTTAAAAGGTCATTCTTGATATCTGGGGTGAGTAAAGCTAAGCATTCTAAAATCATACTGAGATTCTAAAATCATACTGAGATCAAGTGACTGTAAGTACCACATATATCTGAAATTCCCACCTCAGGTCTTTACAACATCAAAGCGATAAACTCAATTGGGGATGAGGTTAACATGATGGACATAGAGACACTCTTCCATATGCTATAGCAGGTCCATCTGGTGGGTTTGGGGTTTTTTTGTTGTTGTGGTAGTATTTTGGTTTTTGGTTGTTTTCTTTTTGTTACTGTTTTTCTATAGAATCACGCTTTTGACTCTTGAAGCTGTATAGGAAGTTGAGCACCTCTTTTTTTCACTGCATACACTAGGTTGTGATTGAGCCTTTTCTTTTCTTCCTTCCCAGACTGTAGATTAGGCCTTTTTCTGCTCTTAATTATTTTTTCTTTGTCCAGGTTTGTTTGTTTTTTTTTTGCAACCCTTGTCCATATGAGTGAATACAATGATGCTGACCACCTCCTCTGAAGCAACACCACTGTGCATCCAAACTTTCCCTCCAGCCTTTCTACCTTACCTGAGAACTGCATACTGGGAACAATGCCTATTGTGTGCACAGTCCCAGACTTCACCAAGACACTGCCTAAGATCACCAAGTGGCTCTGCCCAAACCTCTCAGACAGCCTAAATAAGTGTGGCATTGGGCCACTCCACTCTGCAGCACAAACCAACAGCAACAAGAACCTTGTGCCTGCAATGCATGGATGCTGACTCGGTTGTGCCTGTCACCAGGCTGTCTCCCTGTTTGTGTGCATCACCTTCAAGTTATTTTAACACATACCACATGGCCATTCCTTCCTTCCCTGTTCTGCATCCACTTACTTCCTCCTCTTCTCTCCTTAGCTCCTTAATCACAGCAAACCCAGACTCCTCCTCCATCCAGCCTGCCTTACAGGCTTAAAATAGCTTTAACAGACTTAAGTTTCTAGCATCTTGCCTCAGATAATTTTTAATTTTGCCCATAGAGCTCTGCATCATTCGTCTCTTTCACATCTCCTTGCTTTTGCCATATCACACGTCTGTTGCCAGGCAAATGGCTCAGCTTATGCATGATCTGAAGGACAACCCCTCTACCCTCAGCAGCAAGGTGGGATAAATAGATGCAACTTCTTAGCCAAAAGCCCGACCTCTTCTTTCAGCTGGCGCAGCACCAGCAAAGTCCTACAAAGGAAGCCTTAAGGGACAAATCAGTTCATTTGCCATTAAGAATAACTGATTGCAAGGGCTCTGAAACACACTTTTCCACAACAGACTGAACAAAACCAGCAATCAGCAGCCATCAGCTCAGGTTGTGGATCACCCCCACATAACAGCTGCTGGCTGTGCTTTGTTGCCTACCACTGCAGGCCACCACACTCCTTTCCACAGTCTCAAGCCAAGCCTCAATCTACTGACCAAAGCAAGGCTAACATGAACCAGTCCATTTACCTCTTCCATGCCCAGCTTCTCCTCCCTTTTACTACTTAATATATTATTAGTTATTATTAACTAATCACTTTTGTTCTGTTTTAGGAGAGAAGCAGTCCAATTCTCCTAGGAATATACAAAAGGAGGCCAAACAGAGCAAGACACTCCTTGCACAACCTGAGGTTGCTTCCTCTTGTCCTAAACATCCTTGCCTTAGATTGTACACTAACTCCATTCCACTGGTGTCAGTGAATTTTTAAAGAGGCAATGTTAGGCTTGCAGCATTTGCAGATGCCATGAATGGCTATTCTTATTGAAGAAGATCAGATTTAACCTAACATCCCTGATTTTCAGACTTCAAAGGAAGTCTGGAAGTATTAAAATTTGTGTTAGAGGATGGACCATCATCACCACTGGTAAGTTTTGATGAAAAGACTAGTATCAGTATGGATTTTTATTGCATGCTTTATAGCTCATTTTTAAAACCTAAAGCATGCCCACAGCTGCATGGGACATTTGTCTTTGGGACCAACTGAAATAGTGTTCAAAATCATCCACAAAGCACAAGATGTAAGAATTAAAACTAAATACCAAAAAACCCACTCCCAGCCAAACTGTTTAGGCTTGTAGTCAGTTGATGTAGAAGTTCCAAAATATACATTCCAAAATGCTGCTTGTAGCACTAAGTATTTTAACAGAAGTAATTATACACAATCATAGAATCATAGAATAGTTTGGGTTGGAAGGGATCTTAAAGATCATTGAGTTCCAACCCCCCTGCCATAGGCAGGGACACCTCCCACTAGATCAGGCTGC
>VZTY01026324.1:13120-36569 GCA_013400935.1 Turnix velox
TGATGCAACCCAGGATTTGGTTGGCCTTCTTGGCTGCGAGTGCACACTGCTGGCTCATGTTGAGTTTGTCATCAGCTGACACACCCAAGTCTTTCTCTTCAATTATCACTAACATTTTAGTTCTGTGGAGTTTCCCTCTCCTCCTTTTTTCCAAGTTCTTTTTCAAATCTTTTATCAGGAAGACACAGTAATTTCTGCTTTTTCCTAACACCATGAAACAAAATGGGACACAAAATGGGTACTTTTTACTCTGTATCTTTTCACTTGCAACCACTAAAGTCCTATAATCAATATTTTTAAATGCACAGCCTACGATGTTATAAAAAGAATTCCATTAAGAATAGATTATGCATCAACCTTATGCTAAAAAAGCTTACTTCCAATACATTTTATTTCTGCTCTGTGGTATCAACTGACCCTTGCTTTAACACATCAATGGGCACTGATGTTCTCACAAAGGTAAATAAATGGCTTTACTGTCTTCAGAAACTGCAGTGATCACAGCAAAGATAATGAAACTTGGTTTCTCACATTCTTCGTGTCCCTTGAAGTACAGTAATGTCCTATCTGTCTGTCCCAGCTATCACCATTGCCCCTTCTCTTATGAAAAAGCACCTGATCTTCCAAGATTATTTCCAGCTCCTTCTAGACATCCCTTCTTTCTGGGGAAGAGGCAGCTTGTGTTATGCCCAATTTCCAGGTAAGCTTGTGCTGACTTATTGTCCAGTATGCCTATCCTGGCACAAAATCATTCTTGACCAAAGAGAACAGATATATCACCTATTTTCAAGAAGCCTGTGAGTAGTCAAGAGCCTGGATCCTTGGACAAGTTCGGCTGAATTTTTCCTCTGTAGAACTTCAAGCCACGGGTTAGCCCTTGAGAGATAGGATAAAACAAGTGTGTATCTGTTCTTCAAATCATTTGGCTTCCTCTTGCCCAGAGAGTCATGAGAGGGACTTGTTTGTTTTGTAAAAACAATTTCCTTTTAATACAGTTTTTGCAACAGACATTTGGATCTTTTCACTCCATTTGTAGTATTTTCAACTATTTATCTAGAGCAAGATAATAGGAAGACAGACCAGTGATTAAAAACACAAGTCTTTACAATGGCAGCACAAAGGTAAGACTTAGGAGAACAGGCAAGTTAAAGCATTTGCCTTGCAATCCACATATCCTCGATGGTTTCTCTTTGCCCTAAGCATGTGCAAGGTCTCCCAATAGCAGACTCTTATGGTCTGTCATTCTTTGATGGAAACTTAGCATGTATCTATGTATAGACACATACAGAGATGCATTTTATATATCGATATTTGCGCATGTAAAGAGAGGGAGACGTAGATTCCTACACATTGTTTCTCGTAGGGCACCACTGCTTTCATTATACATGACAATCAGCAGCCTTATCTTTAATTGGTCATGTTACCAAATGACATATACACATTAAACTAAAACATCGAACAAGAAATTCTATTAAAGCTGTCACCTCACAATTAAGTATTTATGTAGATACTGCAGAAAGCTGGTAGATATAACTCCTTGGGGGCCAAATAAAATTAAATCAAAGGAAGAAGGAAATGTGGTGATGCAAACAGCCACCTTTAATTAGTCAGAATTAATCAAAATACAAGCAGTCAAAGCTGCACCAGGGTAAACATGAAGATATAGTAAGTAACCTAGCAGAAATATACATGCTTCAAATACTGGCACTGCCTAATTACAATGTTTTTTTGAAGACTGTAAACTGCCTGATATACTTTTGCAGAATATTTCTGGGTGTTCTGCAGACCAGTTGTGAGAAACTATCTTCAAGAACCACATTTAAATCCCAGCCTTGATGGTCTGAAACTGGCTGCTGATCATCCGAGGTGAGAAAGCTGCCATTTTGCCACCACATCATTCCCCAGACACTTCTTCAGAGCCATTCTACAACTAAGGCCTTTACAGCTCTGGTTGCAGCTCTAAGGAAACCTATTAGGTACATGTACTTTGTATGCACACACACGTTAACTGACTACCTGCTTGACTGCAAACTCACCTGAAAGGCATCTCCATAGCTAACAGTAAGCCTGGTACAATCTCTTCTCAGATCAGTGTGAGCAACACTGAACATGAATACATGAAAGACTTTAGCTAAGTGCTATAGCCAATATATACAGCCAATAATTGCTATGTTGCAGTTTTATTTACTAATACATAGTCATAAAAATGTATTTACAACATGTCAAGTTACGACTGCAAGATGGGAGCTTCATATGTGGCCCTGACACCTTCCTGAATTACTAACCACCCCACAAAACACTTGTACTTCATTTCTCATTTGAATTAACAGTTTTAGCTTCCAGGCCTCAGTTCTTTTTCTGCTTTTCTTCACTTCATAGTCCATTTTTCCCCATAAATGCTTCCATCACTTACCAGCTTGTTTATCAACCTTTTCTTGCTTAGCTAATTAGATCATATCTCAGTTCACTGCTGTAAGGCACTTTTCTCCATCAGCCATCCTTTTATCCCTGCAGCTCTTATAACATCCCTTAAAGGGTACTGACTCCACTCAGTGCCCCTGTAATGAGGAATGCAGAAACAAAAAAAACCAAACTTGTCCATCCTATTGTTCTGGGGCATATTAGGGATGCAACAAAGAGTCCAAGCTGCCTGTAAAGTATGGAGTGCCTTTTCATAGACATCTCAACCCTGAAAGCAGGGCCTGAGCTCCAGGGTAGCTTCAGCCCTCTTAAATCAGGCAGTAAAAACCTCTCGCCTTGTCTCCTCTTTTGCTCTCTCCTCTTTCAGAGCATACAAGCTTGATGTCCCCATGCTTCAGCTGAACTCTGACAGCTCTGCCTATGGAAGAGAGATGAAAGGTCTCCACTGGAAGTGACTTGATCTGTCCCACACCCACTCCCATCAAGTATGTCCCTGGATGCCCCTTCTCATCTGAGGAAGCACAATGGCCATCTAGAATTTTATCGAGGGGATAAAAAGCAGCTTGTGGCTTCAAAATGCAGTATTAAGATGTAAGCATTGTGTCTGTATTCTGCAACCAGGAATTTTCAAACTGTGAAGGAAACCCTATAAACCAAGTTTCTGTCATTTTAATAGACTTCCCTTGCTAGCTGCAGCCTCTGCAGATTTATAAACCAATTTGGCAGTAACTCAAGTGACAGCACTGCTACACAACAATAATTACCAAAGCAGGAAATGCTCAATAATACAGAAATAATTCCCTGTGGTTACAGATGCATTTTTCATGTGCAGATAGAGATGTTACTTTTTACCATTTTCTTAAAATACCCAACAGAAAAAAAAAGCAACCTGCACTCTGAAAAGAACTGCATGAAACTTCCCACTGCTGGTATACACCACCAGGGAGTCAGGGCCCACGAGAAACCCTTTGGGAGCAGCTATCAGACTTGTCCAGGCATTTAATCCTGGAATAATGGACAATTCTGCAAAGCTGATACCTTGCCTATAGGGACCACAGTGATACAAGGGCCAAATACAGCCCTGTAACCAAGCAGCAGTGATGCTCACGCATTAGTAAAAGTGATGCTCTCACAACACTGCAGGGCTTTATTTTTTAAACAGAGCACTTGGGCTTCTGCAACCTTCATAGAAAATAATCACTCAATCACCACAACCACTTAAGGGAATGCTATAATTTATATGGCATTTTTAATTACTTAGTATAAGAAAGGCCCAAATTTGATCTAAGAAGTGACAGCTTGACAAGGTCGCCTAAGAAACAAGGCTTCTCAAGCAATGAATCTTATCAAAGCTTTGTCATCTGCAAGAAGAGTGGAGAAATGAAAACATGCAAGGAATTTTACCAGGCCCAAACCATGGAGGCTGTGGAAGATGATACAGTGTTTGTCTGTAGAAGGAAAATCATAATGTATCTCTATAACTAATATGCATGTATGCCTCTTTGCTCTAGATGCATGTATAATCAACCCTAGTACAAGTTAGAAAACATAAGAAGAATTAAGCCTGTCCTCCTACACGTCCCATCCCTCTGCCAGGGCCTGAGAAAAACAGAAAGCATGGTACCAGTGGTTGGGAACAGATTCTGAAATTTGAATAAAAGAGGAAAGTACCCACTTTCTTAATGTCGCAGAAGCAGAACCTCTAATAACTGTATTAATGCTTCATTCTCAACAAATGCTGCCATATTCTGGTGGCTTTAAGAGGACCTTAAAGATGCAGCATAAATAAGGATCACTGTGATTTGGAGATATGACAATTACATTTGACAATGAAAGTTACAGTATTATGCAAAGAACTGTATAAATATTACTCAAGCATCCCACATACTATAACTACTTCTGGGTGATGAGAATTTCACAAAATCACTAAGTGTAATCTTCTGCTAGCTTCACCATCTGGGAGCATGCAGACAGTACTTAATCCTACTGGCTTTCTGGCTTTCTTCCAAGAGACTTATGGTAAGTCTGTGGTATGCCTTCCTTTTAACAATCCAATGAAAGGTTTGTTTCATTTTTGATTGTGGCTTAAAATAGCTCACTATCAAAATATAATCAGGGAGATCAGGTCTCCAGAGAGCAATAGCATCTTCTATCAGACTAGCTGAGAGAGCTGAAACTATGACCACTGTTTTCACCCAGGTTATCTGCAGGCTTCTTCATAAATGAACAAATTCAAAAAGCATCAAACTAAATGCAGCTACACGGGGCATGCTGTAAGACACGAAAGGCACTAGCAAGACAAGACAGGCACTAGCTGGTAAGACAATGGGACAAAGGACACGCTTGGAACAAGAAAAGAAAAGCAGGAGAGCAGGACACAATTACAAGTGAGGCCATGAAGCCCTTATGCATATATCAGGATATCCCTACCAATGTGCATATGTGTATCTCTACCATTATCCATATCCAGGTGTTACAAGTTGTTTGACTTCCTAGTTAAATTTTTGTAAATTTTGTTTGGTTTGTTCTAGATTTTATTTGGTTTTAAAATAACTTGAAACAATCAAGATGAAGATGGGAAGATACAAAAGGTATTTCCTTTTAATTCCAGCCCTTCACCAGGCATCCATAGGAAAGGGTCTGGATGTAAAGTCACTCACACAATTGCTATGATGGCATTACTGCTCTGGACAAAGGAATTCTTACAGGTCTGTCTAGAGCATTTATTGTAAACATGTTATTCTGGGACAGCTTAGTTTTAGTTTGTTTTTTCTTGGTCTATTGCAAGTGGACCATTCTTTGTGAAGACTTTGGTAAGGCTGATGGCTATCCTGAAGACTCAANTGGGAGCATGCAGACAGTACTTAATCCTACTGGCTTTCTGGCTTTCTTCCAAGAGACTTATGGTAAGTCTGTGGTATGCCTTCCTTTTAACAATCCAATGAAAGGTTTGTTTCATTTTTGATTGTGGCTTAAAATAGCTCACTATCAAAATAGAATCAGGGAGATCAGGTCTCCAGAGAGCAATGGCATCTTCTATGAGACTAGCTGAGAGAGCTGAAACTATGACCACTGTTTTCACCCAGGTTATCTGCAGGCTTCTTCATTAATGAACAAATTCAAAAAGCATCAAACTAAATGCAGCTACATGGGGCATGCTGTAAGACACGAAAGGCACTAGCTGGTAAGACAATGGGACAAAGGACACGCTTGGAACAAGAAAAGAAAAGCAGGAGAGCAGGACATAATTACAAGTGAGGCCATGAAGCCCTTATGCATATATCAGGATATCCCTACCAATGTGCATATGTGTATCTCTACCATTATCCATATCCAGGTGTTACAAGTTGTTTGACTTCCTAGTTAAATTTTTGTAAATTTTGTTTGGTTTGTTCTAGATTTTATTTGGTTTTAAAATAACTTGAAACAATCAAGATGAAGATGGGAAGATACAAAAGGTATTTCCTTTTAATTCCAGCCCTTCACCAGGCATCCATAGGAAAGGGTCTGGATGTAAAGTCACTCACACAATTGCTATGATGGCATTACTGCTCTGGACAAAGGAATTCTTACAGGTCTGTCTAGAGCATTTATTGTAAACATGTTATTCTGGGACAGCTTAGTTTTAGTTTGTTTTTTCTTGGTCTATTGCAAGTGGACCATTCTTTGTGAAGACTTTGGTAAGGCTGATGGCTATCCTGAAGACTCAAGAAGCAAGAGCAGGAAAGGAATGTGAGTTAAGGATAACAAAAAAATTTCTTTCAATATTTAGTCTTCCAGCTGTGGCTGTAAAAAGCTGTCACAGAATAGGATGGTAAATAAAGGTATAAACAATTAATGAGAATTTTTGTTCCAAATGTTCTAGGAGATGTAGACACAACTGGCTTAGAGAAACAACAAAATCTTCTTTGGATTAAACAGGGCAAACCCTAGAGCATTACATTAGCACCTGAATTCCATAGAAGAGTTTACTGTTATGTTTCAGATACCTTCCCACTTGGGGGATAAGGGTTTCTTGGTCCATGGGCTGGACCTCAGAAGTCTGTCATAGAATCATAGAATAGAATCATAGAATAGTTTGGGTTGGAAGGGACCTTAAAGATCATCGAGTTCCAACCCCCCTGCCATAGGCAGGGACACCTCCCACTAGACCAGGCTGCCCAGTGCCCTGTCCAGCCTAGTCTTGAACACCTCCAGAGAGGGGGCATCCACAACCTCCCTGGGCAACCTGTTCCAGTGCTTCACCACCCTCACTGTAAAGAATTTCTTTCTTATGTCTAGTCTAAATCTATCCCCCTCCAATTTATATCCATTGTTTCTAGTCCTCCCATCCGATATTATGTTAAAAATTCCTTCCCCTGCCTTTCTGTAGGACCCCCTCAGGTACTGATAAGTTACTATGAGGTCCCCTCTGAGCCTTCTCTTCTCCAGGCTGAACAACCCCAACTCGTACAGCCTGTCTTCATAGGGCAGTTGTTCCAACCCTTTGATCATNATTGCTTCGACCCAGGTGCAGGACCTTGCACTTGGCCTTGTTGAACTTCATGAGGTTGGCTTGGGCCCACCTCTCAAGCCTGTCAAGGTCCCTCTGGATGGCATCCCTTCCTTCAGGTGTATCCAGCCTAAACCCCCATTGGTGCAGCTTGAGGTCGTTTTGTCTCATTCTATCACTTGTTATTTGGGATAACAGACTGTTTCCCACCTAGCTACATCCTCCTTTCAGGCAGTTGCAGAGACTGGTAAAGGTCTCTTCTCAGCCTCCTTTTCTGCAGGCTAAATAATTCCAGTTCCCTCAGCTGCTCCTCATAGTTTTATGCTCTAGACCCATCACCAGCTTTCTTGCCCTTCTCTGGAGCTGCTCCAGCATCTCAATGTCTTCCTTGTGTTGAGGGAACTAAAACTGAATGTGGTATTTGAGGTAGGGCCCTCTCTAGTGCTGAGTACAGAGGAAAGATCACTTCCCCAGTCCTGCTGGTCACACCACTACTGATACAATCCAGGATGGTATGATTTCTCACATCTCAGGTATCTCTTCATATTTCATGCTGTTTCCTAAAATAATGAATTGGAATGCTTCCACCTTCACTTTTAAATCATCAGTTATGCTTTCTCTCATATCACAGCTAAACTCACACAGCTAAACTCACACAGCCTACCAAGTTTACTTTCTATTTGCTCTACAACTCAGCTTGCTGAAGAAAGTTGTGTAAGCTCTTATCTGCTGATATGCATAACAACTGTTTCAGACATAGGAGAGCGATAGCTCAAAGATGCTCTAGCAGCAGCACTCCCAAACAAGCTTACTTCATGCCTCCTATACGAAATCCCCCATCTTTGTCTACATATTTGCAAACAGCCTTTAAAGTTCAGTTAAGATAAGCTCTCTGGCAAAATGCTAAGTCAGCTCTGTGTATGACTCAGGCCCCTCATTATGCTGCATGACACACTATTGCAAGCATCAAGTGCTTTTATTGTTCCGGTGCCTTTCTCAATTTTTATTGTGCTCTCCACATAAAGGCTTTCTCCCACGTTTTCTCTGTACATTAATTTAGACTGAGATAGAGTTAAAATTTCTGTTTAATAGCTACTATGGGGATATGTTTTGGATCTGCACTGAAAACACTGCTGATAACACAGGTGTGTTTTAGTTACTGATGAGTCACAGTCAAGGTCTTATCCGCTTCTCACACCACCCCACCAGCAAGCAGACTGGGTGTTTACAAGAAGACAGGAGAAGACACAGCTGGGACTATACCATACAACTTTATGTACTATATACATGTATAAAGCTGGAAGAAGGGAGGTACTTTTGGGGTGGTGGCACTTACCTTCTCAAGGAGCCATAACATGTGATGAAGCTCTGCTTTCCTGGAGATAGCTGAACACCTGCCAGCCAGTGGGAAACTTGTTTTGCCTTGCTTACATGCACAACTTTTCATTTACACATTAAACTGTTTACCTCAACTGATGAGGTCTCACTTTTATCCCTCCAACTCTCTCCTCCATACCTTGGAAGGAGGGATGGAGGAAAGGGGTGTGAGCAAGCAGCTCCATGGTATTTAGTTACTGTCTGGGGTTAAACCACATCACTCTGGATATTCATTACAAACAACATCAAAAAAAAAACTTTAAGAAGAATTTTTTCAGCAGCTTAGTTTGTGTATAAATAATTGTACTACTTTCTGATGAGGGGTGAGTCAGGTATTCCGGGTGGAAGTATGAAAAATACCAGGGTAATTCAGGAATGAACTCAACCATAGAAGAGTCATTTTGTTACTGCCTAGTAGAGTTTTCTGTCACGAAGCAAAAGCATGAGTGGTTTAATCTTCCCTACTTTAAACTAAAAAGAGAAAAAAGGAAAAGGTCACCATGACACCAAACTCTAACTTAATTTCAAACACATTTAGATCCAAGGTCTCAAACTTAACCTACCAAAGCCTATCACAGCTGTATGCCCTCGAGCAATTAAATCTGAATATTCCAAGTTACATGAGGAAGCATTACCTTTTATCACTGTATAGCCTTTAATTTTCTGTCATTAAGATTTCTATTCCTGCTAAATATCGAATCAGGGATATTTAGGCTGCCTTCAGTAGGCTATCACATAGCTCAGCAGGCTTCATTTTTGTTCCCTCTCCTCCAACTCCACTATGTTCCCTACTTGATTTTTTTCCAACTGTCATTTTTTCTTCCTCTTTAGCTTTGACCATAATTAAGGGTGAACATAGTCTTCTTGATACTACTTTAAATGTAGACTTTCAAAGAGGCAATCCGTTTTCCACTACAGCATCCCCCTTTCCCTCTAACACTTTGACTTTTTGACTATGGATCAAGTAGCCATTTCAGCATGCTTTCTACAAGGCTCCCAGAGGAGTTACAGTAATTTCCAAACAGGTACCCATGTAACACTAGTTCAGTTTATCAGTGCCAAGCACCACAATTCTCCAAGATTAAAGCCACCTAACTATTTACCTAGTGTTTCCAAGTTCTCTAGGGAACATGAAAATTTCAAAGGGGAAATATATTTCCCTTTCCAATTATTTGATAGTGGGAGGAGGTTTGAGGGGCTTGTTGTTGTTTTAAAGGCACTTGTTATTTATTTGATAGCCTAAACAAGCATTATGGCCTTAGAGAAAGTTGAGAGGGAACACAGCAGCTACACCACATACCAAAACACCAGGCTTGTAAACAAGTGCAAGAGAGGTAGTGTGCCGTTGGTCACAATTAAACTAAGTGGTAGTTTGTACTTGTAAACATGGCAGCCCCACACAACCTCGCAAAACACCAGCTTGACTAAGCTTAAATGTTTATAAGATTAGTACTGCACTATTTTATCACTATCGCATTGCCTATCCCACCCCTTCCACCTTACATTTGAACTTCTGTGACAGGAACAATACTCAAGGCCAACTTGACACAGAAGACAGAAAGCAAATAATACTTCATTTCACTGAATTTGCTTCTGCCTTGCAACCCTCTTGGGAGCTGAACCACAAAACTGTGTCACAGCTCAGACCAGGTGGTTCTCCCTGGGGACAGCTGCCACAGCTACCTACCTGCCTGGGATGCTGATGCTACTACCATCATCATGTTGGCAAAAAAGGGCATAAGGGGAACTTGACAGGAAGACAAGGCAAAGCCTTGATTCACACAGTTTCTCTAAACTGCAGTATCTCAAATTCACCTTTTTTGGGGGGTTAGAGCCCTCCAGCTACATTTCTTTCCCATTTCTCCTGCAAACAAACAAGACACTAACGAAGTATTTTTCTGCCTTCTCCCTCCTTTTCAATGGAAATAAAAAACAGGCTGAGCCTGGGAGGGCAGTGCTTCTTCCTTCCCACACTAAGCCCATGGGGAGCACCAAACCTTGGAATGCAACTGATCTGCCCTTAGCTAGTGATGGCATTGAAAGACCTAGATCTCAGGTTGCACTTTGCCTTTCATACAAGATCATAACCTCTCTTCCCAAGGCAGCATGCCACTCGTGCACATACAAGGGGACAGGCCCAAGCGTGTTCCATTCCTATCATGGAGGGTCCCGCTTCTGTCCCTCTCCAGCAGCCAATGGGACTTCTAACACTATACACTAGTGCTTTCACTGAAAGTTGTGCTTTTGTTCCCTCAGGACTGGAAGGCAAAAAAAGTGCCTCAGTTGTGGAAAAACAAACCCTCAGATCATTCACTTCAGGTAGAACTTGTGGCTTTTATCAGAGACAGCTATGTACCTGGTCACAAAATCACAGAATAACAGGAACTGGAAGGGACCTTAAAAGATCACCTAGTTCAATCCCACTGCCAGAGCAGGAACACCTAGACCAGGTCACACAGGAACTCATTCAGATGGGCTTTGAATATCTCCACAACCTCTCTGGGCAGTCTGTTCCAGTGTTCTGTTACCCTCACTGTCAAAAAGTTTTTTCTTACATTTCTCAAGAACCTTCTATGTCCCAGCTTGTACCTATTTCCCCTGGTCCTATCATTGGAGGTCACTGAGAAGAGCCTGGCTCCATCCGCCTGACACTCACCCTTCGCATATTTATAAACATTAACGAGGTGCCCCCTCAGTCTTCTCTTTTCCAAGCTAAAGAGACGCAGCTCCCTCAGCCATTCCTCATAAGGAAGATGCTCCAATCTCTTCATCATCTTTGTTGCTCTGTGCTGTACCATCTCAAGCAGTACCCTGTCCTTTCTGAACTGAGGGGAACAGAACTGGACACAATATTCCAGATGTGGTCTCACCAGGGCACAGTAGAGGGCATTAAGCCAACCACACCATTAGGTTCAGAAGCAGCAGCAACGTATCAGCAAGTAACAAGATCCACACGTAAACTTCTGTGTTAGAGAGACCTAAAGACAAATTTGCAGTGTACAAACAAGTGATTCTCTGCAGGTGCTTATATGTATGTCTAGATATCTGAAAGGATTATGCTCATTTTGTGTTTCCATTTACATGCAATTTGTTTCAAGTTTCCAAATTTGTTTCAAGCAACAACTAGGAACTCACTGCCCGCTAGGAGAATCTATTCTTCTTTTGCTTCCAAATTTTTTTTTTTTCCCAAAAACAAATGAGCTGAGTACCAAAACAAATCCTGGTCCCCTCCACAAAAACACTTCACAGAACTAGTTTGTGATTAGGAATCAGACAGTTCTCTAAAACCAAGCAGGAATGGGATTACAGCTAATCACATTAGCCTATAACTTGTTGCCCCGTCTCTAAAAGCAGGATTAAAGACAGAGATGGGGAACTTCCCACACTCCTGCACATCGACTGTATACCTCCAGACTCATCTTGCAGAACAGTTAATAGAATCACCATCCCCAGACCTGGGATTTTGAGGGATTACTCTGGAGAGGTTGCTGAAGGAACTCACTGGGTTGTAATTCCCAGCTTTGCACTACCACAGAAGGACAGAGAGACCTTAATATGATGATGAGAAGTACCACCAGAGGAAGTCCCATCCCAAAGAAATCATCACCTACATTTTGAAAAGGATGCAGAGATACTGATCTTAGACTATTGATAAGAGTAATAGAATTAACTGAAAACACAGGACTGGATATGTGATTCATGGAGAAGAAGAAGGGAATTACCCTCCAAGCCTAATATTGAAATACTGTAATTCTTAAAAAGATCAGTGTAAGTTTTACTGCCTCATGAATTCCTGCATTATGATCAACAGTATATGTAACTTATGTAAAAAGAAGCATGAAAATTAGTGAAAAATTATTTTTGTGCAGAGGCCAGGACAAAGGGGAAAAAATTCAATTAGCATTCTACAAAATGGAAATCACTCATTCAGACTAACTACCCATAATGCAATACAATGCAAGTTTCTCTGTAGGGCTCTTAAAATTTCTAATGGATAAACATTACAAATCTAAACTGAGATCAAGTCCTTGGAAAGAAATGGGTGGGGGAAACCTTTTCATTTCCTTTTTCATTCAAGACAACTACAAGTTCAAAAAGAGAAACTAAAACTCGTTCAAGCTGGATTTTAGATCCAATTTCTACTCCAAAATTTAGCATTCTCTTGTGAAACAAAGACCCTTACATACTCGGAAGAAAGAGCATTTTCTCACAAATGCTGTTTTAAAAGTAGTCACAACCAGCGATTTAAGGAAAGCAGTTTTACTGCGCAGACTTCTGCAAAGCATCACATATTGCTGAGCAAACAAGCAACCAAAAATCCAACGCAAGAAACACAGCCTGCCTAGACACTTGTACAGACAGAGAGACAATGGAATTAACAGTAGGGGACAGGCCCAGAAACAGGAATGGACATTAAGCTCCCTGAATGGCCACCAAAACCAACAGGCGCAACACTTCACACTCTTGGGTATCAACAGAGCTGGTCAGCTGCTTCATGAGCCCATTCAGCAAGGAAGGGATGCAGCAGCTCTCATCTTTGAAACGGATCATCCAACACAACCCTGAACCCACAGGAGAGAACCTTGCCCTCAGTTCAACTTTTGGTCTGGGATCAGTCTTGCCTACCAGAAAAGAAAGGAAGGTTTGTTTCCCACTATCAAGTCTCTCAGCTTCTTACTTTCTCCTCCTTGTAGACAGGCAGCATGGATTATGAGTCAAAAAGGAAAATGTTCACAACCAAGGATAAAAAGCAGCTTGCCTCAAGCATTAATGCCTAAGGTATTTTAATAGCCTTCAAAGAGCTGCATCTTCAAACTTCACAACTGAACAAAAGGACAAAACTCTTGCCCAGGTAGCTCACCATAGAAAGGATTCTGTTTCACCCCAGGGAACGGGTATCAAGTGTTTCATAGATGAAAACACACAGCATGCCTTTCTACATGGTGATCTGCTACCTCTGAAAATTTGAGATCTCTGAAAACCAACAGAATAACTTCTTTTCTTTCCAAGACTTCTCCGCAAAATGGAGCACAGTTCAAATTTTAAGAACTGAAGACCCAGACTCGGCCCCACCTCCAACATTAGACTTCACCAAGGACCAGATTGTTAAGGCTAGCTGACAATTATTTTGCCACATTACAAACTCACACCATACATCATCTGTTTCAGTGGAGGTCTCTAACACATACCTAAAGATAGACATTGGCCTGAATGAATCAAAGCTGGCCAAAAAACTAAAAAAAGAACTGTTGCAGAGCTTGGCTGGAGCTGGATCTTTTTCCTCCCCGCAGGGAGTTTAGAAAGTAGGAATTATCGTAACAGGCCATAAAAGACAGAGGAACAAATCTGGGAAATTCAGAAGGAGTCATGGGGGGAGCAGAGGAGAGGGAAGATGTCACCTCTGTTGGTATTGTAAGCAGTGGGGCAGATAGATAGGACAGCACCAAGAACATTTAGCTATGGGACCAGCAGATTGAATAAAAGCAGAAATTTACTGGGAAGACTTTGGAAGCAGAGCTTTGCCTATGAAGGGAGCCTTAAAAATCCTCACAGATGTCTAACATCAGTCTAAGGATGCTTTGCCATAGGATTTCTGAAGCAGTGGTACACAGGACATCAGAGCATGATCTGCAAAATCACTGCAAGCTAACACCTAATCAGCACATGCTCTTCTTCCACTCCAACTCACACAAACTGTTGTGTCATCTCCTGCTTAAAAAACCAACTGTTTACAATGCAAAATAAAAGTAGCAAAAGATGCAATCAAAGCTGTAGCTCCCCTAATCATAGCAGAATATCACCATGAAAAACATGTACATGACAGTACAGGGTTTCCCACTCTTTTCCCCACCATCTCTCCCCAAAGTCAGGCAAAGCTAACCATCCCAAGTCACGGTATCAGTGTCATCATAGGTGCCTGCAAAGAAACCTGAACAGCATTGAAAGCTATCAGTCAAGACTGACTACATACACTTCATAGTAGCACTTAAAAAAGAGAGGGGGAAAGAAAAATTTTAAAAGTATTAAAAAAAAAAAATTGAAACAGATACTAATCTTTCAGCTGCCATCACCACCAGGACCTGGAACATGTTTTAACAAGAAGAAAAGGTACATAGCCTACAGGATCTGACATCATCCTTCTTCCAGCAGAGGAGATACCCAGCAAAGTGAAAAACAATCTGTATGAAAATAAATTAAATCAATGGACAGACAGATCTCCCCACTCTAGAGCAGAGACACTGACATAACACTGCTCTCTTTCATCTAAGGGATCAGACCCATTCAACTTCTGACCCTCTTGGTGGTTGTGGACCATCTAGGTGAAGCACCTGTACAACCATCAAGACTAGTGCCACACAAGATTAAAGTGTTCATGCAGTCCTTGGTATCAAAGAAATGAAAGAAGGAAAGTAATTGAAGCATAACACAGGTGATAATCACTTCAGTGAACAGGACTAGAGCTTACCATTATAATTTTTTCCACTTAAAAAAAAAAGTATACACTTTCAATTCTGATAGGCAGAGGGTCTCCAAGGACACAGTGCTGCACACACCTCTTTTCCCTCAGCAGTCCTGGAGTCCTCCAGCAAAGCATTGAATACAGATCCAAACAAAGAGCAGAGCTCCAGATTTACACACACACACACACCCTGCTTCACAGCACACTGATAACCTCTTCTCATTTAAAGTTTGGTTGGTTTTTGTTGAATTTTGGGTTTTTTTTTTTTTAATCGGCATGAATCCCAAGTCATGTACAAGATTCACATTCTGGTGTTTCCCAACTACGCATTGCCCACACCCTCTCCTGCTCACAGTCTTCCTCCAGCCATCATAGCTGCCAATGTTTGCTGCTTCAGTTTACAGTTATTGTTCTCCTTTTCCCTCTCAGACTCTAGCAATTAAACTACTCTGTGACAAAGAACCAGAGATGCCTCTCAGATGGCTTTACTACCACACTGTTTGCCCCTGAAGAAATACTGGGTGCGGTATTTATTTAGGGAAAGGTAAACTCTGCAAACAAACACTTGCCTTATGTATAGGATTGGGAGGAGGAATCACACCTACTTCCAGCCACTTTATGAGCTTCATCTGTTGAACAGCTCATGCAGCATCAAGCATTTAGAACTCAGCCACTTAAAGCCACAAGTATAGCTGGCAGGGTCTACCAGCCAGCAAGCTGGATGGGAGTACTGGGCAGAAGGCATTAGAGGTGAAGCCAGCCAAATGGCTGCAATGGACCTACTGGTCAATTCATATGTGCTTGGACCTCCATAATCACGATGCAATGAAAGTCCCACTCCATGTCTGTCGGATTTTGAGGGTAGAGAGGCGAAATACCAACTGGGATTTCCTTTGCCCGCTGTGCTACATGTTCTTAGCTCTGAGAGCTTGAAACCATGATCCCTTCTACAGTAGAGATGTAGAGACCCCTCTTAGGTAGTCCTAAGCTATGAGCAAGGAAGCCACTCTGGATAATTACAGTATTATAGCCAGTCATTCCAGTATACCCCACCAGGTAAATATAAATTTGCCAATTGAGAATCAAGTCATATTCCTCTTTCTGTTTAATGAGAAGTAAGAAAGATAACTTTTAGGTAGTTAAGAAACAGAAAAATGCACAATTAATACTGAGCTGTTGCTCCATTGGAACAGAAATCCAAAAAGGAGGGGATAAAAATCCAAGGAAGGAATGATCCAGGATCCGCTCTCTGTCTCCCCCTGCAAACACTGATTCAACACCTACTCCTACAGCAGCCCTGTGCCACAGCAAAGTTACTGTGTATGCTCAGCTGAAATCCACCCAAAGACATCTCCCCTACCCACTAACAACACTCCCCTGCTCCAGGCCTTAGTCAGAATACAGCAAAACACAGAGCTGACTTATCCTGCCCTTAAATCCACAAGCCACATTTCTTCCTCACATAATACACAGATAACGCGATATGAACAACCTGTGCTTTGCAGCACTGCTTCCTTCCAAGGTTGAGCTGAGCACATCCCATTTTATAACACTCACAGGCTCAAAGCAGTTGACCCTAAAGGGACACAGCCCTGTCAGATTACTTTATAGCATGAGGATAATTTTGCCAAGCCATTGCCACTTACACCTTTCCCAAGCAATGCAGATGCATCTAAGAGAAAGAAAAGGAACTGGAGTGTTTGCAGGTAGCATCCCCCAGCTGCCACCAAAGCCAAGGCCAAAGGGGCCAAAGGAAAACAGCCTGAGAGGGAGTACTTTAAAACTCTCCAATTTCAGAAGCCAAGACCATCCTCAAGTGAGCTATTATGACATAGCACTAGCCTCTGGGGTACTAGTGATACAACACAGCTTAGAGGGATGAATTTTATGCTTGCCTTGTTAGGAATCATGTGTACAACTCAGACCACATTAAAAACCGAGTACACAATTTACTTCCCTCCCATTTCTCCTTTTATTCCTATTAGTTGTAGGATATCCGAGACCACCTAAGAACAGCCAAGCACACAATGGCAGGAAAAACAACTGTGTCATCCAAGCACAGAAACTTCAACTCAGGATTTGTTATCCATGTTTGCATCAAACCTCTTGCCACAGCTTATCCTCATTGCCTTGCTTTCTTAACCTTCACACTTCAACCAGTACATTTACACACGCACATTCTTCTCCAAAGTTACTCTGAAATTATTTGCAAGACACTTGATAGATTAGAGGCATTACATAAATATTAGATGCAATAGTATAAGCTCTTACTCAAGGAAAAGGATTTCTGAAGCTCTTAAAACTATCATGAGGTTTCTGTAGGCTGTTTTATATGACTTCATGTTTAAACAAGAGTCTGGCAATGGATATTAAAGTTAACATTACATTATGCATAGAATAATTCATACACAGGAAGAACATTTAGTTGTCTTTGGGTACATGTATGGGATTTGAATTTCCAGCTCATTCATCAGGTCCTATCCAGTCTTGTGTTCTGAGCTAGAGACTGAATAAAGCAACATAATCTTAACCAAAGAGAAATGTAAATACTTTAAAAGTTTAAAAATGAAAGTTATTTATTATTTAAGCTGAGGAGATGGACAAACAGCCCAAGATAAAAAAAGGTATTCCTTTTCCCAGGCATATTATCCTCCTGAAATTGGTACCAAACAGAATACATACAAGAATGGTGTTTACCTGTGGGGTAATGAGTCATGCTCCCAGATGACACTTCAGAAGACTGGCTCTCAGAAATGAAAATATAACTTGCAATTCACAGGAGCACATTGGCTGTGTTATCTCTTGTTAATAGGAGGCAGCAACGGGGATTAGAGTAAGTGATCAGTAGTTTCAAGCTCTTGCTCTATCCCAAAACAAAACACTGACCAGTTCAGGAAAAGCAAGTGCTTTGCTTCACCTCATTGCACTGAAGTGATGAGCTTTCACCTGTTTTAGATTGTTATTAGAACGCTTAGCATCTGTAGAAATAGTTTGGTCCTAGGGAGAACATATGGATGGTGCTCTCAGTCATAAGGTTTAATTTTAGGTAGCCCTGCAAGGAGCAGGGAGCTGGAGTCTGAGATCTTCATGGGTTCCATCTAACTTGGGATACTCTAGAATTCTATGAAAGGTACTTCAGGTGGAAATATACTTCTGTGCTACCTTAACTCCCCCAGATAAATAAATTTTATGTTGATTGTGCCAATCTAAAATTTACGATTGCTAAGATTGGAAGTAACATCCTGTCAATTCTCACACACATTCATTTCCTAAAAGCTAAGTAACACAGCATAAGAAAATATGATGCAGTATCATCAGCTTTACAAAGCAATGAGTACTTAGAGTAGGAAAAAAAAAATCCATGTTTTCTTTCTTTTCATTTTGAATTAAAGTCATTGTTGTAAAAACATGTCACTGCAATAACGCTGCAGAAGGACACAGCCATCATTATTTCACCTACAACTCTATATCCATTATGGGTCAGTAGCCACCACACCACAGAGAAAATTTAATTGCTACTGCAGGGCTGCAGAGAAACCAGAGTACCTGTGAAAGGTAGCATTATGGAAAAAACAGCCAAGACTTAATGTCACATCAAACTATAGGCACGCTGGGATAATAAACTGACATTATAAGCCAAGAAACACTAACACCACAAAAGTCAAGTTTCTGACTACCTGAAACTGCAAAGGTACCTAAAGGTTCACACGAATTTTTAATAAATTAATTAAAAAGGCAGGCAAAACTGTCCCTTGCATAAGGCTGCAGAAAACATACAATTACTTCCCCTGTTTCCCTTCAGTGTATTTAATAGCACTATTTGATAGTCTCCAAAGAGGCTGCAGAAAGCTAACGAGAGTCAAGCAAGCAATACAGAAGCAGATAGCTATTGTCCCATCCCTGGGATTAATACAATTTAGAAAAGCAATTATAATTCTGAATTACCAGGAGCACTCATTTGAAACAGATGGAAAATTACTAGTTTTGTTTTTCTACCACATAACACTACTCAGTTGCAGTCTCCCTGCAACTCCGTCAACACCAGCAGCAGGGTCCTCCTTTGTTATTTGCAAATTTAGCACCTATTTCACCATGCTACGTGTAGTTCTGGTAATTCAACCAGGAGAGGAAGGCTCTGTTGCACCCTGTTCATCCTGTACCCTCACAGGTGAGAAACAAGCTAACACAAAAGAGCCAAGGGTGAAACAAATTTGGATGCATGCGAATCCCACTCAAGTCACTTCATGCTACCTACTTCTATCTGTACTACTGCCTCTGCTTTGCCAGTTACTTCCAGCTTTGCAAAAGGCCTTCAGGGAAGAGGTCACAACACAGTGGACACACCATGGAAAGGGATTAGAGAAGAAATTCCCCTGCCAGTAAGATGACAATCCAGGCAGCAGCTCAGAAACCAACACATGGCCCAGACAGGGAAATGCTTTAAAGCACTCTGTAGCCTTGGGGAGTTGCCTACAGAGGGGAGGGAGTGCAATGAGCATAGTGTCAGGCGGGATCCTCCCCTCCCTCTGCCTCCCTCACTCAAGTAAATCACTTAACTTTTCAAAGAGCAGCAAATCTCCTTACCCCTCTGGATTAAAGGAATGTTTGTTAACAGACTGCCCTCTCCCTGGGTCGTTCCTAATACACACCAGTCAGCCACGTGCAGTAAAACTGTATTAAAGTTGCCCTTGATTTAAAAGGAAAAGCTTATTTCTAAATAAAACTATATCTTTAAAGACAATCAAAAAGCTTACTGATGCAGAACACAATTTTCATTGTGCATCTAAGGAGTCCGACGACCATCAGAAGCATGTCTGTGGTACAAGAGTAACTGTTGGAAATGTCTATCAGCCTTTTGCCATTTTTCTAGCATGAGGTGAGCTGAAATTCTAGGTCTCGGGTCTCCCACACAAGGAAGAGTCAGCAGGAGAGTCATTAAAGACAATTATGCTCACTGACTAAGGAAAACCATGTCTCTATGGGATTCCTACTGAAATCTCAGGAAGTGATGATGTTTTATCCCAGCATCAAGTATGTTTTTGAAGATTTCATTTGCATAATGATCACACTATTAAAAGAGGGGAAGCTAATAATAAAAAATAAAGGCTAATTTACATCTCACTGCATAATACCACTGAGATAAGTAGGTAATTTTTAAAATAAAACATATGACATGGACAAGCAATATTGCAAGAATACACTCTATTACAAAAAAGTTCAGTATGAGAAAAACAAAAAAAAGGGAAGACCAGGTATATATCATAGATAAGGAAAAGAAATAGTCAGCAGGGTGGGCTTCCCACATTGGGAAGAAATTCCTCTGTCCTCAGTAGTCAAAGGGAAAAGTTGTGCCTGAAAAAAACTTGCATACCTTGTAGATTCAGACTGCTTTTGTCCTGCACAGGAACCAGGTCTATCTCTGAAATGCTTGGATAAAACACCAACATGATGACATCACAGACCTCCAGTATAGTCTGGAAATTGTCATGTTTTACAACTAAAGAATATAAGCATTACAAACACTTTCCTGAGCCAAAGCCTCCAGGTGATCTGCTCTCAGAGCCAAAATTTCTTTCTGGAGATAGAGAGACAGATACTATTGCTGGCTGCGGAACATAAATCCAGCCACTCAAACTCTGCTGTGTGAATGGCATACGGCATCAGGGCAGACATGACAAAGGTGGCACACACTCTCTCCTTGGACCTTCTAGGCCAACTCTATACTTCCTAAGCCTGCCACAAACATCTAACATCAAGAAGTAAACAGAGTCCCAAAGGTGACAAAACACTGTTACCACTTTTGCTGATTTGCTGTAAGATGGGAACATGGGAAAAGAAAGAGCTGAGGGAAACTGGCTCTCGTCACACTATGGGTACCAACAGATGTATCCCAATTCTTTCATTACCAAAGCAAGCCAGTAACATGTGAATCGGATAGCTGACCTCTGTATTGTGTCACAAGCTCCTCATGAGGACACCAAACTTCCTCCTGACCTTCTTGCAAGCACTAACTTGTAACAAAAGGCAAACACTGCTCTGATAGTTTTTTTAACATAGATGCTAATACAATGCTAAATAATAATGTGAAAGTACTTAATCCCATCTTCCTCCAAGCAAAATCTAAATATCTTTACAGTATATCTAATAGTCATTTGGCCTTCCTGGTATTATTCCATTTATTTTCTCTGTATGACTCATATGCATTCCAGAAGGAAAAATGGTATTTTGAAGGTGTATCTCCAAGCAAGTCTCACAATTATTTTCTGAAAGCCTGGTAATAGTTCAGTAGGAGTTAGGAAAAAGTCTTATTTGGCAAAACCTGAATTTGTCCTTATTTCTGTCTTTTTCTTCATTCATTACTAGCTATTGCAGTGCTTTGCCTTTGGAAGACAGTGTCACTTTGGTAACACTGCTTTCTTCTTAGCTTCTGCACAGCAAGCTTTTTAACATCTTCCAGATACAACCATACCCCATTCTAGAAGATTATACAGACATTTCTGGGAAGAGCCTCTCCCTAAGAAGTAGAATCCTTCACTGAGGTCTGCTTCACTGGCACTGGAAGCAGTAAAGGCTCTAGGAGATGAGAGAAAGCAAAAAGCCAACCTCTGTTCACATAGCTAACGACTGGAACTGAGAAAGCCAGTGACTTTTTCACACCTCCATTAACCGAGCTACTCAAAGCTCAGGAGAATAGCAAAGTACATGAAAACGACCCTGGCACGTTGTTCTTTTCACGATCAGCAGAGCCATTTACTTCAATTCCAAAACAATCCCTAAAAGAAGGTTTCACCTTCAGGGTCTGCCCAAGCTTTCACTTTCTAGGACCCACGTTTTTTAACCCTGAACAGCCTCGGGCAAAGCTTGCAGCAAGCAGCAGTGGCTGCATGTACCTGGGAGCCTGAGAGCCTCACCTCCACCTTGTCATCATCCTGCAATTAGTTACTTGCTGAAAGCTACAGCACTTCACCCAAGCTAAAAATACTTGCTTTGGTAAAGGATTGCTTTTTCAAGGACCATTATAGTGGCAGAACAATTAGAATTTACTTTTAAACTTTTAAATTTATAGTTCCAGGGAATTTGCTCAGTAGTCTCTTCAAATTCTTTCATAATCTGAAGAGAGTAATCCAATTTAAAATCCTTTAAACCTCTCTTCCCATTTCAGAGTTCCCAAAGATATAGCAACTTTTAAAATAAAGCTAGTGATTGCTCGTTAACAACAGGAAGCCCTCACTGTAGTTTTTGCTGTGACTTTGTTGGGAATTCATGGACGCCTGAAGGGACTTTGACAGCGAAACGGCGCGTGGCTTGGAAGAGCTCATTTAGCATAACATCTGTAATCTGCGAGTTGGATGTCCAGAAACACTCAAGGCTTCGAGACTGCAGCACCGGCAAGTAATCAAATACCAAGTCCTGCTCCCAGTATCACCAAAGAAAACAACACGTGTACTGATACCGGAACCCAGTGCAAGGACGTGCCTTGCCTCTGCATCTACTCCCACTTGCCAGCGAGATGAAGACTTGATCCAAACCAGCACCCTTTGCTTGGCTGGTACTGAAGGTGCTGCGTGCAAGTACTTTGACTACACTCAAGGCTACAACCTGATCCCCACCAGCCACTTTCTACAGTAAATCTGAGCGAGTCGAGGTAACAATCTGGTGGGGAAAGCCCAGTTTTGGGGCTGGCTGATGATTGTTTTTCTGGGTTTTATTTCTCTCAGTTTAGAACTGATATTCCTCGAGTGTCCCCGTCTCCCCAAACTGAAAAGGACTTTGGGGAACAAGTGACCAGCCCCCATCCCCTGCCAGGTCCACTGGAAGGTGTCCCAAGGCATAAACGTTTCACCACTTCTGGACAGCGGGAAGCAGTTGCACGCGCACAGACCAAGCCGACTTCCCCATCAATGGTCCTTTTCATTCCCAAGTCAAGAATGGGAATTGTTTACCGGAGGGGACTCCATCCTCGCTCCCCCAGAGCCCCTTATCGTGGATGGAGGAGCCCCGGGTAACCGCCCCCATGTCCCATCCGTCGGTTTACCAGCCGCTTCCACGGGCACTTCCAAGGGTAACCTGCCCGTTGGCACCCCCGGCCTCTCACAAAACGACCTTCCCAGGTGCAACGCCACGGCGGGGGCCGGGCACGCGGCAACGCAGATTGCTCCCACCACCCCTCTCTGCAACCGCTGCTGCCGCGCAGGCCCGGGACTGCGCCTCCGGTAACGCCAGCATACACCGCGGAGGGTAGAAGTGGGTGTCACCCGGTACCGCCGCCTCTACCCAGGAGCGGGGTCAACCCAACGGTGGCGGTCCACGGCCGCCCGTCACCTGCTCGCCGCAGCCGAGGTCCGTACTCACTCCGCGTAGCCGGTGGTCCAGGGCAGGCGGCGAGTCTCTTTGCTGAGGATGAGGATGGGGCGGGCGATGTGGTCGGCGGAGCACTCCACCTCGTCCGGCGACAGTCCCAGGAACTCGGGTCTCCCGTAAGGGAAGCGGAGGGGCAGGTCCGCGCCGCTGCCGTGCTCGGCCCCCGCGCTGCCAGCCATGATGCCGCCCATGAAATTGGCCACGGCGGACTTCACCCGCGTGAGCATAGTATCCCCGCCACCGGCGGCAGCGGCAGCGACGGCGGCAGCGCCGGAGCCGCCGCGCAGGGCGGGGATCGGGGGGCGCCGGTGGGCAGCGCTGCTGCGTCGGCGGCTCCG
>VZTY01026324.1:36938-60005 GCA_013400935.1 Turnix velox
GGGCGGGGCCTGGCAGGGCCCCGGCCCCGGCCCGAGGCGCTCCTGCAGGGAAGAGTTGCACGGGAGGTGTTACATGCAGAGAGCTTAACAGTCCTTGGCATCCCTGCCGCTTTCGGGGCTGCGCAAGCCCAGCCGGAGAGGGAGCGTCGGTCCCAGGCTCCTCCAGGGAGGTCGAAGGGCGCACCCCCCGCTCGATGGGTTTTCCGTCCTTCTCTCCTTAAGGACGCCGAAGGTATTTTTCCTACAAAGTCATTTGCTCTAAAAAAAGAGGGAAAAGAACTCTGCCGCGAAGCTAGCCGTGGGCTCCCCCTTGTCTCTCTGGGGAAGCCGAGAGTCCCGCATGCCGGCCAGCAACCAGAAACGGTCAGGCAGCATCCCCCGGTGCCTCGGTGCACAGCCAGGCGTGTAGGATACTTCCGTGGAGCAAGGGTGAAAGCCCGAATTTCTTCAGATGTGAAAGCTCAGAAGTGCCTCATTGACCGTGGCTGTGTCGTATTGACCGTGTCATACTCTTGCAGAAATAAACACCCCAACTTGGCAGGTCTGCTGCAAGTCACTCGAATGCAGGGAAAGGTTACAGGTTTGGGGTCTGCTGAGATTCAGGAAAACGTGTGAGGAAGAGTTCGTAGGAGCATGCACTCTCTGCAGCAAGGTTGTGTCTGTGCCCTGGGACACTGCAGCACTCTTCAGAGCGGTAAGTCACACTGAAAGGTAGTGTGACCTGTGAAATGGAGCAGGGTGGTACAGCGAGCCATGAGGGTGGCACAATACTGGGACTTAGCAGGGTTAGTCATCATGCATGGCTAGTGGGGATGATGGGCTGTCATCTTTCTGGCTCATACTAGGAACCAGCTGGTGTAGCGCTGAGCAGGCAGTCACAATTTTGGAGGCTAAGCCCCGTGAGCACATTAAATTTCTGGTTATGGAACCACATTCTAAGAGCTGAGTTTCCATCCTGTGTTTGCTCTAGGTTCCTTACAGACAGATATGAGCGATGTGGGAGAAAGATGATATGACACTTACTAGTTTTTATTATAAAGCTGTCTATTAATAACATCTACAGAGCCAAACGTAGATGAGCGAATAGGGATGCTAAGAGCATGTTGAATGCTACTTGAACTAGAGTTGGAAAAGTATCCACACCAAATTAGACATTGTAGATTTAACTCCTTTGGGAGGAGGTGGTTATTTTTCTTATCTCTCGTTTAGTCTTTTCAGGGCTATTATTATGGGTATTTTGAAAAACAAATCAATCTTAGGTCAAAAAATACTTGATGTTAATAACTCACCATTTGATTACAATGTAGTGGAAATTTTATAGTTCTTTCTTTCATTAATTTCCATTTGCTTTGCTTCCTGGTTATGCTGCAGAGATTATTACTTAAAGGAAAAATGCTAAGAAGTAAAAAGAAGCAAAAGAATTTTTAAAATTCAGAGGTTTTTTTTTTCTCACAAGCTCTGTGTCAAGTTGCTGTAACAGGCAGCCAGCCATTCATCCACATCCACAGGTCACAGGGGAAGGCAAGCCTGAGGTGGTGGGATTCCCAAAGCCCCTTGGCTATTCTGTTGGGTGTCCTGAAACATTTGTCTGGACCTGGTTCATGCTCTTTCACCTGAGGATGATCTCTTTGTACTGTATTTTTGTCTGATGGACAGTATTTTTCAATAGGCACTCCAGCTCCCATTTTCCTCACCACTCCTTTAAGGAGAAGACAGGAGTGAGAAGGGCATGAGCAGAACTTGATATGT
This sequence comes from Turnix velox, assembly GCA_013400935.1. Taxonomy (NCBI): domain Eukaryota; kingdom Metazoa; phylum Chordata; class Aves; order Charadriiformes; family Turnicidae; genus Turnix; species Turnix velox. The sequence goes on from VZTY01026324.1 coordinate 38,688, forward strand.
ATCTTGGAGAGGCTAATTTTTTTTCTGTGCAAAAGTGCAGCTCCTCCCAGGTTTCCAGATACACTTCTGGAGAAGCTGAGCCAGCAGGTGAAACTTTACATTTTATTTGACCCAAAGATTTTGAAAAATACCATAGACTAAATCTCAGACAGAGCAGATGCAGTGTTTGTCCTGCTGCCCTGCCTGTGGTCACCATTTGGCACAAAACATGAAGGAGAAACCTAAGGGAGTATATATAGGCTTGTTAGACTGTAAGTGATTATCCCTGCAAGATGACAAGGAGAAGCTCAGCTCTGACATATGGGGAGACAGCTTAAAGGCTCATCACTCAAAACAAATCTGTGTGCTGTTTGAAATTCTGTGGATGCTTGCCTCTGGCACAAGAATGCTGCAAGGATACAGCAGGTATGATGTGGCCTTTTCATACTGAAAAGTGGAGAGATGCTTTGATTTCAGTTCTCTTTGGGGAAAGAAGATCAACTTTGCTTCTGAGTCAAAGGTGAAGCCCCACTTCTTGAGGGAAGTAATTCTCAGGCCTTACAGATCTCAGCAGGTTCCTCAGATCTAGCCCATGATCCATCCAAGCCAGAGTTTTTCCTTTGATGGTGCATAGACCTCTAAACCTTTGTCTATTGACTTCAAATAAAATTTTGAGACTGAATTCTCTATGCAAATGTTTGAAAGTTGACTCTGTATCCTTCTGTAATCCCATGACTAATGCAAGTGAAAGGTGACAAGTTGGATTTTTTTAAAATGTAAACTTATTTGTGATACAGGGATAAATATAGTTTTCTTTCTGAAGGGCTAACCATGCCATGGAGCTTGTGAAGCTGTGCATGGGCCAGAAATGCATTCATATGTGCTCTTTGAAGAATCTAAATTATGTTATGCCACCTTGCCATGCATCATATTCAGTATTCAAGAAATTCAAGTGCATTTTAGTCATGATGTTAACAGATTTACACAGACTTTCATTCCAATTGGAGATAACTTCTGAAGATTATATGTTCCAACTTCTTTGTCAAGCCAAGATGAACTTTAAAGTTCAGAATCTTGTCCAGTAAAGTTTCTGGTATTTCCAAGGTTGGAGGTACCATAGTCTCTCTGGGCACCAGTTTAACTCATGAAAATGTTTTTCAAATATATATTTGGGATTTCTGTTGTTACAGTTTGTGTCTGTTGCCTCTTGCCACTGTTCATCTCCAAGAAGGATAATAAGGCTCTTCTCTCTCTACCCTTTTATTAGTCGACTGAGGACAGCAGTAAGGTTTCTCCCCCTTAGCCTTGCCTTGTAAAGGCTGGATAAATAAATCCATTTCTCTCAGCCTTTTTGCTGTGACAGTTTTGATGACCCACTGCTGGAATTGCTTGAACAGGTCAGCTAGGGAGCCCCAAACTTGGCACAATGCTCTCACGAGTGTCATTTACAGGGGCATGAACACTTCCTTTGACTGTTCCTAATAGACCCCAATATGTGGTTCGCCTTCATTGCTGTCAAGGCCCTTTCCTGCATAGATGCTCTCTTGACAGTTAGCCTCAGCATAGATTTGTTCCATCCCAGATAAAGTACTCTGTATATGTTCCAGGTGAACTTGTGGATGTTTGTGCCAGCCCATTTGTCCAGCTCCCTGATACTCTTCTGAGTGGCAGCCCTGCCCTACAGCTGTGAACTTGTCCCCCACAACCTAGAGGAAAGGAGACAAATACCTTCAGCCAATGAAAAACTTGTAGCTATCAGGAGCTCTGTCTCAATAAAAATTGAAATAATTAGATATGCCATTTTTACATTTCTTCTTTTCCACCCCCTTCCTAGAGAACTGAAATGTGCTTTTAAAAAAAGGAAAAGCTTGCAAGGTGAAATATCTGCTTGTCTCTGAGGACTCTGGTTCTGGCTCTCAAGTATACAGAATACTTGAGCAGACCCAATGAAAGAGCATTGACTCAATGTGTTTACATGTTTTCTGATCATGGAAATTAGTTCTGGTGCAAGCCATTTTTGTTTCTTCTACAGAACATGGAAATAGTTGGGGATTTGCCTCGTAGGAATGTGGACTTTATTTTAGCAGTGTGAATCCGACATGCTTGTATGTTGTTTATGGTTTACGATGCTTGCTTGCTTTAAATTTTGTTTTCCTGTGCTTTTCATGCTCTGATAAAAGCAGTGGGAAAGCTCCCAAAGCTGTCAGTGAGAACTGACGTAAGTCTAATGTGGGTTGGATGTACCGTTTCTATTGCCATGAACTGCTGTATCATGCTACCACAGAAATGCAGAATATCCACAGGTGTGAACTCTTCTTCTGCATTTATTTAGAGAGTATGTGAGAATAACTGTCTGATATTATGGTGATTAGACTCTATCTGCAGAGACGGGAGGGGGAAAACAGTTTTGAAAGAATAATAGATAATGCTTCTCTGTTAATCCCCCAAATAAAAAAACCCCAAACACTTGGAGACTTACTATTGCATGTGATTCTGCTTGGAAAGATCACCAGGTCATGTGGTGATAATGAAGTTATTCTTACCTTTTCAAAAGTACTTTTTATAAGCACGAGGAGGCTCTTTATCTCCTGAGAAAGGCCCTTCAGAAGCACAATGCCTGAGGCTTCATAGTGATGTGGAGGAGAAAATGGCATCAGTCCTACTTCCTGCAATATCAGATCTCCCATCCGTGCCTGCAGCATCCCCCAGCGTTTCTAGGCTTATCAGAGTTGACAAGATCAAAGGCATTAGTGCTTTTGCCAGGTAAATTTAAAAATAAATACATACTAGTAATACTTGGAGTGATATGTTTCCTCTGCTATCCCTGATTCCTACTGCACCACCCTCTAGTCAATAGTAATTTCACACAGAGACTTCTAGTACTAAAACTCAAAGCATCCCTAGTAGAACATGGTTACTGTGGTGGTCCCTAATGCACTCCTGCATGGAGCATGAGTCAGAAAGCCCCATTGAAGGCTGCGGGCTACTGAAAGAGGCAAAGTCCACAAAATGGTATCATGTATTTTATTCTCCATCATAAAATTTAGGGCAATGCTGCCCGAACCATGAGGTGACCAAAATCTGTCAGTGTTTCTGCTTTGTTAGGCTGCAGGAGCCATTCATCTTCTATGGAGCTGTGCCTTTCATCTGTGGTCCTCATCTAAGCATTGTTTATATGCACTGGAGCACAGTGAGTATTGGGGGCATGGGAGGAGCAAGCAAACATCCAAGATTTCTTTTTAGACTAGGATGAAATCTCTTGTAAGTTTGGGGTTTATGCTGATACGCAACAGGTAAGTAGGAATTGGGCCATAAATTGTCTGCTCCCACTAAATTCAGTGTGCATGGAGAATTACTTTCATTCTTGGTCATACTGAATGGCTAAAAACATGTGGTTTGAGGGGTCCAGAAGCTAGAGATTCCTCTCACCAGCAGAGCGGAACTGCTGCACTGAATCAGAGCTTTTTCAAAGCAGGGGCTTCCCATCAGAGTCTCTCCCTCTTGCTTTTGGAGACGCATTCTTATTGCACCTCCCCAGAAAGATTTAGGAGGTGATATAAAACGAAGCCCTGTCATAACGCTGTGATTACACAGTTGTATGATGAAAGCATTCATGCCAAAAAAAGTCGGTTCATTTCCTTTCTAATGATGGAGAGCTAATAATCTTGAGCTGTGGGACCAGGAGTGTTGGTTTAGGTACCCAGGCAGGAAAAAGGCCCAAAAAAGGGATCTGTCAATCACATAAAAAGCTGTAGCTGCTTGCAGGCTGTATAAAAATAGACACTTTGACATAAGACACCCATAAGCCTCTAAGAATTTCATGTTTGCCAAAAGTTAGAGAATGACTTTTTCATCAAGAATCTATCTGCAAGTACCCTGAAAACAAACATCTAATTTCACAACAAACATCATCATACAATTTTGCTTTTGCAGCCTTACTTTCCATTATCTTCTCCTTTTTAAAACCTGTAGCTAAACCTGCTAATAATGACATGGAATAGGGATTAGCTTGTTTATGTGCTCCCGTTGGTGGCTTTTCATAGGGGAGGTGGAGCAGAATGATTATATCCTCACTAGGGCTCCTTTGTCCTGGCTGCTGTGAAGGAACATCTTGCCCTGGTGATGCTGTGAGATGCTTCAAAATGACAGTGATGGTAACACTTGCTGCAGTCTCAGCAAAAGCACCACCCTGGATGTAATCAAATCACTTGCAATACAAAGGCAATGAGAAAAGGTAAAGGGTGTGTGGGTGTTTGTAGGTACTCAGTCATGGGTCACCACTGAAAGCTTAGCTGAGAACGGGCACACATGGTTTAACCGCCTCCACATTTCAGGTTGTGTTGGAGCATGTTTTGGAGAGCAAGATGGTCTTGATTCAGGTGTTAAATATGAGTTAAGCACACGGTATTCTTTGTATACCAAGTGGTGGAGAATTTTTGAGTAACCTGCCAGCTGCCTTTGCTGCAAATGCTCCCTGAAAGAGGCTGTTTATGAGTAAGTTGAATGGGTGGGATAGGGGCTCTTTGTCTGCTGATAGCAGCCCAGGAGTGGATAGCAAACATTAGAAAGGATTTTGTTCCTACATCTGGGCTGCAGCCCCGGCCATGAGTTTTCTTCTATCTTGAGCCAGCCAGGCACTAGCTTTCAACTGCATGTCCACCAGGGTTGAGCCTTAAGCACTGTGCCTTTTATTATTTTCCTTCATATTATTTTGGACAGGTTATGTTTGGTGTTGGTCTTGTTTATTATTTTTTAAAAATATTAATTAAGTGAATAGTTCTTGATAAACTCCAAGGTTTGAAAGTCAGCTTGTGTGTAAGCAATACCATGTGCCTTATGTACCACTCCTCCTCAGCCAGATTTGCTAAGGAAAGAAGTGTGACTTTTGGAGCAAGTTATCAAAACCATGGGGCTCCTAGACTTCAAGCTGAGTTTACCAGATGTTTTATGCTGTCAGAAATTGCAGCCCCAGCTGTGAGAAATTTAAAGAAATTATGCTACTTCTGTATTTAGTGTTTGGATTCCTGCTCATCTTCTGTAAGCCAGGATATGGAAACTGTTTTTCCTGTTCTTTTTTTTTCTTTCCTTCCAGCACTGCTCACGAGGCACATGTGGCCCTGCATAGTCAGCCTGGCTTATCTGTTTTCCTGAGTATGTGACACTCTGATGTTAACACATTGTCATTCACAGTGCAATGAAGAATATGCAGAACCTTGTCAATAGACAAAGAAACAAGGAAAAACAAGGCAAAAGCAAGTATTTAATCACAAGCAAGTATTTCCTGTTACTTTCAAAGTCTTACTAAGAGGTAAAATTGTGAATATAATTTTGTTATGTCGTGTTAGAGTAAAAATATAGCTCTTCTGGTTAGTTGTATGAGATACTATAAATTTTGTCCTTTCTTCAACAGCATCGTGCAAAGCTCTATTGTTGTATCTGCTGCTTTTTCTGAAAGAACTTTGTCAGTAGTGTGAGACCTAAACCATTTTCAGCTTGGACAAGCACATTGCTGTTTTTCTTCTCCACACTTATTTCATAACTTGACCATTCCCTTTTATTGACGCTCATAACAGCTTTATTTAAATGGGTTCTTCCTCACCTTGTTTTGTTTTATGACTATATTTTTTGCACATTTGTCTTTTGTTTTAAACTTCTTAATTTAGAGACTAGATGCTGTGGTTTTTGATAGTCTTCTGCACAGTGGATTTTAAAACTATGATGATGATTACAATGACGATGATAATTTAGAAACCAATAAAGGAATAACTTTTTTCATGCTTCTTCCTGAATAGCTTGACCAAGGCACAAAAATACTTCATTTCTTCTGATTTGCACTGAATCAGTGACTAAAATCCAGGACTTCATTCAGTACTGCAGTGCTGCCAGCCAAGGGGCAGACATGTAAGAAAGCGTTAGTGTTTACCAGTTCTAGTTATCCTGCATATAGAGACACTGAGAAGTTTAAATATTTGAGAACTGTGCTCATTTCAGTTGGGTTGCATTATACCCACTGGACTAACTTAAAGGCCCTTCTGAGACCCCAGAAGCCATGGCTTCTTCTAGACCAAATCCCCAAAAAAATAGCAGCCTAAAATCATAATGAAAAGGTAGCATCAGGAAGAATTCTGTTTGGCTCTGTAGCAGGCTGATGGGGAAAAAGTGCAAACAGGATTGTCCAAACTTCTCTGCTTCCAAGTGGAAGCAGCAGGGGGAAATGCCCTAAGCAAACACACTGTCACAGCAGTGGGCTATCTGCTTGACCTTCTGCTTGCTCCAGCTGATGTATCTGAAAATCAGATTAACCTCTGACTATTATGGGTCATCGTCTTTCAAGTCTTGTGTGCAAAAGCCTCAGAAACCAGATAGAGAAGATACTTTTTAACAGATTTAAAGCAATGGATCATCATCATCTTCCACTAAATCACTGACATATTAAAAATATGCTGACCTTCCAGAAATACAATTATTTGTGACTGAACATCTGTGTTTACAATTTTTTTTTTAATATAAAGCATTTAGAAAGAAATCTTTAGTGACTTCTAAGTCCATTTTTAGAGTGAGACCTATACCTTGAATAGATTTAAGTAATGAGAGCAAATAATTAGTATGCCATACCTAAGGCTAGTAATTTTCAGTCATTTCTCACCTTACCATCTTAAAGCACTTCTCACTGTGGTACAGGGGAAGTTCCCTTTGTCTCATGTTTTCAGATTCCTTTTGCCTGTGCTTGAGCCCTTGTCTAAAGCCCTGCCTGAAGTCTGGAAGTGATGAAAGCTCCATGTCCAACGCTGGCCCATGGCTCAGTGCAAACCCCACGGCCTCCAAGCCTGTGATATACTTGTGGTACCCCGTGGATGGTACAAAAGTTGTCACCAGCTGAGGTAAAAAAAGCTTTGGTCTCCCTGAAGATGAGACTAAAACAGCTTTGCTGCTGCTCTCTACCTTCCCCACCAGGCACAGCATAGGGTTGTCAGTGAACATGGTTGATCAGTTTTGGGGACTGCTCAGACCAGTCTTTTAGGTACCTCTAGCCCTCAGACAACTGTCTACCTGGGCCAAAACCTAGGAACTGTGGTCTCAGCTACATTTGCTTGTCCTTTGTGCTTATATTTTGCTATTCCAATCCCCGTTTCTTAGATGAATTTCAGTATATCTGAGGCTGTGGTATCTCCATTTGCACCTTTGTAACAGATCTTACTGAGCCGCAGTCCCATTTAAAGATCCATGCTTAATAAAAGATGTGGAGCTGTATAATCTATTTTATGTATTATTTGATGTAAAGGATTTACATTAAATCCTTTCTGGTGGGGAACACCTAATTATGTTCCCCCTGAGAATTTTCTCAAAACAACTCAGCTGTGGGCAGACCCCAATTTCAGCAGTAGTTAGTGGGAGTGACCGTTTTGGAAATGAGGATCAGAAAGTTCTCTGGAGCAGGGAGAGAGTCTGCAGATCAAGAAGAAACTGAATATAAGTGTCGACACCACAGAGACAGCTATGGTGCTCCATTTAATCTGGTGAAGCCTGAATGTCAAAGCTAGTAGGAAAGTTTGTACAAAATGCACAGGAAACATTTTAAAATGCTGATAAGCAAGTATCTTTCTGACCCTGTTGGCTGCTACATCGATGCAGTGGGTTTTCAAGGAGGAAGTTCTTTGAGAGATGTTTCTCAGAAAGACTTGTCTTGTTGGTGCTTCCAGGCAAAACCAGACACTCCCTGAAGTTTGAGCAAACATGTTTAAGGAAAACAGTTCAAACACTGTGCCTCTGTTCCACTGGGCGGTTTTCATGGGGGATTTTGTGACATGGGATTATAGCTTACACAAACAATCACAGTTTTATTCTAGATGCCCTGAAGCCATTCAGTGAGTTTCTACATTCAGTTGTGTTTTTTTTTAATTGAGGGACTGAAACTGGCCCTTGGCACTATAGTGTGCTGAGCCTGCTACCTCTATCTGGGGGCATACAGAGGGGCTTACCCAAGTGGTGCAGTAACCATGCCCCAGGATTTTCACGTGGTACCTCTGGGGGGATCTCATCCCTAAGCATCCTTGAATCTCATCCTGGAGCATTTGTGTACTTGGTGCTGGTGAGTCTCCTCTGTGAATACCATGTTTACTTCTGGGATCCTCACTACAAGAAAGACATTGAGGTGCTGAAGTATGGGTGAGGGGTCTGGAGCACAAGTCTTATAAGGAGCATCTTAGGGAACTGGGGTTGTTTAGCTTATAGAAAAGGAGGCTGAGGGAAGCCTTCATTTTTCTCTGTGAATGGCTGAAAGTAGTTTGTAGAGAGATGGGGATCAGTCTCTTCTTTCAAGTAATAGCTGATAGAACAAAACGAAAAAACTACAAGTTGTGCCAGGGGAGATTTAGAACTGGATATTAGGAAGATATTTTACCCTTAAAGGGATATTAAGCATTGGAACAGGCTGCCAGGGGGTGGCTGAGGCAGTGTTCCTGGAGGTATTGAAGAGATTGAAGGTATTTAGATAAAGAACTTAGAGATGTGGTTTAGAGCCCCTTTCGCTCTACCTACTAGTGTCTCTATCATGTCAGACTTCAGTCGATGATTTAGCTTGATCTGAAATGTTCTTTCAGTTCAGTCTAAGATTCTATAAACTTGCACATGATCAGAAATCCTCCTAAGGGTGGAAATACCTAGGAGTCATAAAGATATTTATTCTGTAATGCAGATTATTATAATGCCATTGCTAGTTCCCCAGTAACATTTCAGCAAATACTGAAGTTTGGTGAAAATCAAGTTTTCAAGTTTGGAAACTATATGCTTAGTGAACAAAGGGTGATTTGGTAGGTCACATAAATGTTACTGATGTAAACAACACTGTCTATAATTTATAGATATATTTTAAACACTGTTATGGAGACTTTGCTGCGTGAAATTTATAGCCATTTAAGCCACCTTGTTGGTGTTATTCTTCACAACACAGCCTTCAGAGCTTCACAGAAACTACAGCGGTATAACTCCTTTCCAACTGCTCCCGATACTGCCAAAGAAAGCAAACCTGATTTTAAGAAAGTTCTTCCACTTGCCTTTTGATGCAGCCACCTTTCAGCTTCAGCACAACTTGTGTATGCTTAACAACTATGAGAAAGTGTGTATTTTCCATCATGTGCCCCAAAGTGGTATTTGTGATCTGGAGTTGAGCACTTGGCTTTGGCGTTCTAAATTGAAATTTTTAATAAAAAACTACTGGTTACTGTAGTTCATCAAATAGGGGCTCATATTGCACCCTTCAACACTCACCTTTTCTAACACAGACATTTTCAATTCTATCTTGAACACTTATTTGGAACAATAAACTTACTAGATAATATTAATACTGCAAAAATGCATAAAATCCAGTACATTTTTTTGCGACAGTTTGCCAGAATTGCTCAGCCATGTAAAATCGGTGAATCGGTGATGTGCCAACATTAGGATATATTTCCTGTTCTTTTTTTTTTTTTGGGTGATAATTATTATAGCAAAGATTGCAGTAGGAGCGAGTTGAGTGCATGTTCTGATAGCTTAGGTAACAACAACAGCAAAATGAAATAATGCAGGTGCCAGAGGAAATGTCCGCTGTTATTCTTAATACTCATCCCGTAACCTGCACTGAAGTTCAGGCCATTGCATCTCCCCAGTTAAAATTAATTGCTTATAACAGGGGCTGCCCAGATGAAATCATCCTGCTGTCCAGATGCAGTGCCAGCAGGGGCTCCCTGGGGCAGAGGGCATGAGATACCAGCAGCTTCTGCTCCTCCAGGCTGAGGAGCTCAGAATTCTCTTAATAAAATATAAATTAATTCCATAACAACAACACCTATGTGGAAAACTGTTGAGAGAAACTTGATGTGAGAATCTCCTTCAGGGTGGTGCAGTGACATTTTGAAAGTTTTACATGTAAATCTCTTTTGACTGGTTTTTTTTTTTACTTTTGTAGAAATAAAATAAAAAGTAAAAATAGCTAAAAGGCAAAGTATTAGCACATTTTCAATTTGAACAAGTTTTTTTTGTTTCTCTCATTAAATGCCAAAAGGGAATTCTGCTTTTACATATGATGTGATTATACAATTCACACTAAAATTCTATCTGAATATCAATGTATTAATGGGATATATGAAAAAAAAAGCTGCCTCTAGGCTGGTGGCTTCTTATTATCTGATACAGAGAGACAATTCTATCTGTAGGGAAGGCAAAATAGTTGCATTATGCACAACCATCTGTGTACTTGCATACATAGTTCATATAAAACACCTTAAGCTTTTGTAGGTGGTACACGACACTCTAACATTCAAGTGGAAGATGATTTCCAGTCTGGGTGGTACGACGGAGTCTATGCCAGTCTGAAATAGTCATCTCTATCTCTGCATGCTCACATCCTACCCTGTGCTGACAGGGCCAACTTCCAGGCTGCCAGTAGCCCCTCACTGCTGCACTGTGCTGCCTCTTGCCAGGTGGCATGGAGGTGCTCATTCAGCATATAGGCAACAGTCCAGGCATTGTTCTGGTAAGCTCATTATCCTCCAGAGAGCTTAAATAATTGATCCAGTTCACTTCTGAGTGGATGTGGTTTACATCCAGCCTTGCAAGTGGACTGATGCATGGGTGCACGAGTGTAGAGCAGGGTGGTGGTGGTGGTTAATGAGTGGTTAATGTACTGGATAGTGTGGGATCTGAGTATGGCATAAATGATATGGAATAAGGGGCAATTTCAGCTGAGATGGAGATGATTTTCTTTTTTTTTTTGCTGTCAGCAGCTGTAATTCTATGTTTTGGATTTGAGATGGAAATAGTGTTGATAGTGCATTAATGGCTTTGGTTGTTATTCACCAGGCAAAGTTTTTTTCTGTTCTTCACACTACCTTGCTAGGGAGGACTGAGGGGACACATCTGGGACAGCTGACCCCAAGTGACCAAAGGGATATTCCATACTATATGACATCTTATTCAGCATATAAAGCTAGGGGGAGAGGAAGGAAGGTGGAGATGTTTGGAATAATGGCATTTTGTCTTTCCAAGTAACCATTATGTATGATAGAGCCCTGCTTTCCTGGAGACAGCTGAGCACCTGCCTGCTGGTAAGAAGTGGTGAATTAATTCCTTGTTTTCCTTAAGTGCATCCCTTTTGCTCTACTTATTAAAGTGCCTTCCTTTCAACCCATGAGTTTTTTCTCATGTTTGCTCTTCTGATTTTCTCCTCCATCCCAACTGGGGAAACTGAGTGAGTGGCTGCATGGTTCTTCGGGGTTGACCCATGCCCACAGCTCAAAATCAGGCACTATGTTTTGATTTTCCTTGATGTAGTTCCCAGCAAAGCAGTATGATTTGCAATGGAAGTTGCCACAAGTGTGGGCTGTCAGAAAAATCACAGCTGTTTCATTGTTGAAAAGATTGGATTCACTCCCAGCTCCTTGTAGTTCTCATCCATCTTCTTCCTTTGAGATTCCAATTTACAGGTATGGCATTCCCCCCCTTCCCTAGTGGAAAGGAAATGACTCAGCTGTAATTACAAAGGAGACTTTTGAGATCAAAGGATGTCAACAGTTTCTTATAATTGTATTTAGCCTTTGAATTCCTTTGCCAAGTGAATGCTAAACCATGCCCTGCTGAGATGCAAATAACTTGAAAGGTGAAGAGCAGAGGTCAGAGTACTGCCTCCTTAGGTGCTGGCCAAGACTTTGGTGTACAGTGTCACAGAAGGCTCGGTGCAGCCATCACTCATGCAGATTGTATGAGCTCGAGACTGCTCATCACACTGGCCTGGAGGATAAATCTCAGTGCCTGCTGTCTTGCCTGGGAGCATCACATGCAGAAAAGTGGGGCAAAGGAGCCTTGCCATGAACCATCCCATAAACCTGTGGCCTTATCCCCTTCAGGGCTCACTGAAGGTGGTTCCATGTGTGGTAGCACCAGCCCCGATTTCACAAGATGCTCTTGCTGATACTCCCAATTAGGCATAGCCATTTTACAAATGGGAATCTCAGCTCCTTGCCGAGGTCTTAAAGACCATTGTTAACTCCATCTGCATCTTTTGGCTCCCTGCTTTTTATTTCCATGTTTTATTTGCTGGCATCCTTAGAGTGTTAAAAGTTGCGATTAACCTTGTCAAAGGAGGACTGTTTCTATTTTAGATCGAAGCAGTTTGCTCATCAGTTGTATTTTGCTTGTAGCATTTCCTTATGGTTAAATATTTGTGTTGGAATTCCTAAATGATAATACAAAAGCAGTTGAATGAGCTGAGGAAGAGCGATTTCTTTTCTAGGAGGGAGTTTAATGATTTCCTACATATCTTTTAAATTAAAATATTTTATAGCCAAGGCAATAGTAGGAATAGCAACAACACATATTTTGTGACAGATTTAGCCTTCTATTTTCACAGAATTTTTGTAAGCATACAATGATTTCCTCAGATTTGTTTGATGGAATTCCTTGGATCATTGTGAAATTCCTTGGATATTATAAAAATTGCCTTATCCCTACTGAGTAGCTGTCATTGCTGAGGTGAGTCAAACACTATGCATTGCATGAGCAAGTGTATACTTAACTTGCTTGGATTAATTTAAAACTTAATTTACCTTGAAGATGTCAGTGTGCATCTCTAGGATCCACTTGCTTCTGGACCTGATGATGCATTTTCCCAGAACAATGGTATTTTAATCATTAATTACGTCCTGAAAAATGGCAAATTTTCACAAGAAAATGCTACATTTTCAAATTTGTTGAGAAAGCTGAAATAGAACAGAATGGTTTGGGTTTGCTTAATCCAAACTACAATGTCAAGGTCTTTGGAATAAATTTTCTTGTTATGGAACAGGGCATCCCTTTTGCAGAGTCCCATAACAAATCCTGGCTTTTACATGGCTCTACCAACAGCAAACACCTTCATTTCTCAGCTGCAATTCTTTGTGTATTTTCTTCCCATAAAAATTTGCTTCAATCTGATTTGGGACAGAAGATGAAAATATCACTCTGCAATGATAATGCTGTTTTCTCAGCTCTCCTTCCTGCAAATATCTACAGGATGAAGCTGTAAATAAAATCAGTGGAAAATGAAATAGCAGCAAGTTGAGCATGACTTTGCAGATTGAAGAGAATATCAGTGTCTATTTACAGAATTTTTCAATGTCTGTCACTAAGTCTGTTTGACTTTCAGTTGGAAACTGCTATGTTCAAATAAAATTATTACAAAAGTGACCTTTGCCATATAAACTTGACCTTAAATTGAATGCAGCCTAGTACAAACTGGACATTACCTTTCAGTGATTATTAGGATATAAACTACATTTTCTTGAAATGGTTCACATATAATCTTTTTGGTCATCATTGCAAATGGTTTTAAACAAGAGCAGGGCAGGTTTAGGTTAATTAGGAGGAAGTTCTTCACCATGAGGGTGGTGAGATACTGGAACAGGTTGCCCAGAGAAGTGGTGGAAGCTCCATCCCTGCAGACATCCAAGGTCAGGCTTGACATGACTCTGAGCAAACTGATCTAGTGCAGGGGGGCTGGTTTAGATGACCCTTGAAGGAGGGTCAAACTCAACACATTCTATGATTCTGTGATTCTATGATCAGGATGCTCCTAACAGTAAATTCTACTTTCAAATGAGCATTTCAAACCAAAGTAGAAGCTTTTTGCAAAGGTTACTATAAAAACTACTAGAAGCTATCATCTCTGCCAAAGCAAACTAGAATGCAAAAGAAAATTTTATGCAAACTCGTGTTTATCCCTTCAAAATTAACAACTACTTAATGGGATAGCTGCTTGTTTATGTATCTGTCTTTTGAATGCATCCCCATTATCTGTTCTTTCAGTCCTTACTCCAAGAATGAAAACCTGTGTCAGGTGTGTATGACACATGAGAGACACATACTGCTACATGGTTGTAATCCAGTACACCAAGGTCCTTATTTCATCTGTTATCTTACTTGATAATGGAGATCCAATAAATGACACATATAAGAACAGTCCTTTTTCTTTAATCTCTCTGTGAAAAAATACTGGGTATTTCCACAGAGATAAGAAAATAGCTGCATTATGTTTTTCTGCAGAAAAAAACTCTGTGTAAACAGCAGCCATTAATAAATCAGACCATTTCCTCCTAGACTGAAAAAGATATTGTGAGGCTCAGATTGCTCAACTGATGAACCTGCTTTTGTAATCTGTTTCAGGTAACAATGTTATAACACTACCAAGAGTCTGCCTATATGAAAGATATTAATGATATCTTTTGAAGTAAAATATGAAGTAAAAGAACAGTTGCCTGAAAAGAGTGCAATTGATCTTGCGTTACACAGAAGTTAAAAGCAGTCACAGAGGTGTTACAGACATTTTGTGATGTTAAAATAAAAAGTTATTATTATAGGATGAGAGGGATTTATCTGCTTCATTAAAGTGTGCTTTTCAGATGCCTTTATTATGAATGTCTAAGCCCTCCATATTACCTCCTGTTTCAACTGCTTTCTTTTGAGAAGCTTCATCTGATTCAGCCATACTTTCTTTCTCATCTTTACCTCACACTGAATTTTAATGTCAAAAGTGAGCTCAAAAAATTTAGATGTAACAGAAAGGAATTCTAGGTAAAGGAGGCAGATTTCACTGAACCTAATATTTTTTTCCAATATAAAGTACTTGTAGCAGCCATCTGATTTGGGGGAGGAATATGAGATCTGGCAAGGGGCTTAGTTCTAGATTCACTAAGTGTTTGATATTTCTTCTGGGAAAACCTACCTGTATTACAAACCTCAGCAAATCTCAAGCTTTACAGGGTTTTCTGCGCTCATTCAACGCAGACTAAAATTACAGCTACCTTAAAGTTACTTTACATTTATGCTGAGAGGCTGCTTTCAGACATCCAGCAAGTATGAAAGCACAAGGCTGAGCATAGTTGTTTCACATACTATGTGAAACACACTGTCACATTTCCTGTGCTTCCTATCCTGCATCATAAACTCAGGTATATGTATTTCATAGCTGTTGTATGTCTTGCTCCATCACAGTCCTCCTCAAGGACTGCAAGCCAAAATGGCTCTTTGGCTGTAATGGAAATGGAGGTAATTTTCTGTTTTTGTATTATTTGACAGCTGTAAATCTTTCGCTCTGTATGCAAGTAAACTCTACTTGCTGCCAGAAGAATAAGAGCACATTAAAAAAAACCCAACTTGATAAGTGTATTGATTAATAAAGTCTTGGAATAGCTCAGTTAAAGACTCGATTCTGATTACCTTGAAGTGTGTACATGCTGTCATAATCCACAACAACAGCTAAACTTAGAAATACTGAGAATTGGCACAGCAAAGCAGCAAATGAGTGTCTGGATCACACTGACAGCACTTCATATGATGCTCTTAATTTTTCTTTCCCCAATAGTGCTGAAATAATGACAATTGTATGATTAAATGGATAGAATGATGAAGCAACATGGGTTTGAAAGAATCTGGATTTCCTATGTCACATCAAATGGCTGACTTTTGGAGTATGCTACTTCACCAGCCTGTCTCTCTATCCAGGTTTTAAACAGTTTCTCAACTTTTCAAAAGTTTGGATGCAACCTTCCCAAAACTCATGAATTTAAGCACTAAGTTGTACAAGAAAAGTCTATGAAAATATAAAACGTAAGGCAAAATTATGACCTGAAGATGAAAAGAGATTTTAAAAAACCCAAAGTACCACGTTTTAAAAGATTGCTGCATTGGAGAAATATACTCTGTCCTTCTCTGAAAGTGACCTAGCTGAGCTTAAAAAGAAAGACTATGGAGGGAAACGAGTGCTTTATTTAAATCTGAATTATATAATAATTTTCCAAATTATAAAAAATTGAAAATTCTCATTTTGGCTAGAATTTGCCATTTTGGCAAATCTGAGGAATAGCTGTGCGACTGGCTGCTGCTGGCTAAGGTTTCCTCCTTGCGTACCTGACTCTCTACAGGCTCTAGACCTCCCACAATGTACCTTTTTCATAGCTTTGACAAGCAGATCTATTTATGGAGTTCTTTAAAAAGTTCACTGCTACCAGACCTTAGAGTAACATGCTGTAATTTTTCAGGTGGATAAAGAGCACTTTCCTCCTATGGCTCTGCACATGTTCAACCAGGCACTGCAGAGGACTGTCAGCTCAGCACAGGAATGGATTGTAATACAACCTGTGTGAGCACAAGTGCTCCCATCTGCAGTTCTTTCACGGACAGTTCCATTAATTTTTTTCCAGCAAAGGTACAGTTTTTGCTTTACTTATTTTCCTACAGCCTTCTACCAGCTGGCTTGTGTTTCAATGACACGGGTTACTTCAACACACTGAATTTCAGCAGTGCAGGCTGTAACCAGCTTCTCTTCTCCAGGAACTGATAGGGCATTATGTGTCAGCCCTCAAAGAAAGATAAGGGTTTGCCAGGTAGAGAATTTACAAAGGAGCAAAAGCGATACGCCTTAAGGTTCCCACAAGCAATAGAAATTAATCCATTTTAAACTCCTTACATCATTTAAGCTACTTGGAAAAGGGATTTGTCTATAAGTCCCTGTAAAATATAATTTCATATCCATTCTGCTCTATAAAATGAGTAAAAAACCATTATCTGCATAGCTCAGCAGCAATCAGTGTGCCACCTACATTCGGTTTGCATTGAAACCTCAGGAAAGCCAAATCTGGCTCTGCATGCTAGGCACTGAAATGAAAACTCATCATTATTTAACAGTCCTGTGGCACTTCCCTGACTACACTTCTGAAACTGGCCTGGTTGGATATAGTGTAGCACATCAAAATATGAAATTCATCTATTCAAACTTACGGCTTCCAAGTTTAAGCATCTGTTTGTGAGGTAAGAGCATGGTGCAGTTGCCTGACTACATGCAGCAACCAGAGCTGCTCCTCTGCTGATCTGTAGTTAGCCGAGCCACTCACTCACATAGTCTGAGCAGTTGTGTCCCATGAGATCCTTGCTCCCCTCTGGAGTGGCAAGTGAAAGGTGGTTGGAATAATCTAGTACATCTCACATGAATTGCATTAGATGTATTTAAGCAGCTGAATCAACCTGTAGGCGTGCAAGTTCCCATTGAAATCAGTGGACATTTATTCAGTGCAGAAGGCAGGAAGCCTAACAGGTAACTTGGTCACCCTAAATGGACACCTAGGCGCTTGGATCATTTTGTGCCATCTCACCATCACCCTCTTCAAAAGCTGAACAGAATGTCAGAGCTGGGCTGCATCTGGACAGAGTAAGGGTAAGGAGTTGGCCCAGGATATGCAGAACACATCTCCCAGCCCCTCAGTGCTGCTGCCTCAAGCAAGTCTGTCTGACTCACAGGTTTGTCTGACTCTGTGTCATGTCACAGAGTGGTTAGTGGACCACAGATTTTACTTTCACACATTGCTATTACAATACAGCCATTATGTGTTTTGGTCCCTTTCTACACAAAGAATAACTGGGCAAGAATCTAAAATATCCAAGTACAAGCATGTACATGGGATTATGGCATACAAAGACTGTATGTCTGTTGTCATTAAAGCTGCCCAATAATTTCTGTTTCCTTTCTACAAATAGCTCTAGAACTGAAGTTTATATGAGTTAAATCTTTGTTTGCTAATTCTGAAACAGGCCCTCTATTGATTTGAGTCCCTGCTCCCTAAAACCCTGCTTATTCTGTGCACATACCTCTGGGCTGACTATGGGTCAACAGATAGTTCCTGAGAAAGAACTGGATAGCTTTTCCTTTTTTGCTTGAAATACATTGCAAAGTTCTGAACCTTACAGAAAAATGCAGTGAAGAGAAAGCTATGGGGGAATTAGATCTACAAATTTAAAGATGAGTCAGGAATAATCTCCGTTTCTGGTATGGGGTACACAAAACTGGCCAACAGAGCAAGTTTTTGGAACGCATTTAAGTATCAGCAGAGCCTTATTCTTTGTTTGCCACTTTTAACTTGACAAGATCCTCAAATGTATTTTTATAGTTTCCTTCCTGGTATGCTCCCAGAGATAAAGTAAATGTCAGGCCAGAGGGACCTGTAAGTAAGTTTCTAGTGGCATTATGTGAAGAAGCTATAGATTTTGTTCCTGATTTCTTTGATGAGCCACCACAGCTCATAAAAAAAGCAAAAGGATAACACATCTCTACCTGCTGCACTCCTGGTTACCCAGCTAAGTGTATGAAGAAATTTGAAAGCTTATATACAAAGTAATACTCAGTCATGCACTTGATCATAGATTTTAGTAACTAGAGGAGGATTATAAACAGTAAAAGATTTTTTCTTTTTTTCATATGAGAAAATATTTTCTGTTTCATTTATTGTACCGAATTTTTCTGCATGAATATTCTGAATACAGTCTGCTGAGTTTCCAAGTTCACATTCATATTCAGATAATTAAAAATACAGCCTGTTTTTGAATCTCAGCCCTTCTGATAGATTTTAAATACTGTTCTTGCAGAAGCAATAATCTGTGGAACTACTTTTTAAATGAGTCTGCTATTTATCTTTGGAAATGGGGAATAATATATGCTTAACAAGCAGTGTTTGAAAAACAGCAGCACACAGTAGATCCTGCTCACCATACCTCTACAGCTGCATTTGGTGCAGTTCTTTGGTGCACTTCTGCTTCTCCTTCCATTGCACAAAGGGTGCATGGAAGTCATCAAGATTTGTGGCTTTGATGGGGCAGATTGCTACCAACAAGATAAGTACCGACAGACTCCAACAGCCTGGTGAGATGCTGCTTCTGGATGACCAGAAAGTTATCTGATCAAAGGCTGGGAAAAATACTCCACCTGGAAACAGAAGAAGGCAGATGGAACAAGTGCTAGCAAAGGATAGAAAAGCTTGGTTATACTGAAAGTGAAATCAAATCAACTTCCCACTTTTCAGGAGAAGCACTGCACACACATTTGGAAATATCCACATAGTACAATCTCCCTCATTAAAACCAACTAAACTGCTACTGTCTTTCTGAATCAATACAGAACTATTTTATCTTTTGTGGTGTCACCTTCAATACCACCTGATACAGCTAATTAAATGCAAATGAATTTGTTGTTAGGGTGAACTCTATTGTTTCTGGTGATGATCAGTTAGAAGGTGTTCTTGTTTGGAGAAGCAAAATGATTGTTAATTACATCTCAGTATGAATGAAATTCACCTTGTAAGGGTAGAGAGAGCCCAAAGAGGAGCAGATTCCTGCTGTTTGCCTTGTCAAGACAGCAGCTGTGGAATATTAAACAGGGGTCAATTTACAAAAATGCTAACAAGGTATTAAGAACCTCCTTAAATATGTGGAATTACTTTTAAAAAGAGATCTGAAAAACTTTTTGAAGATGTTTAACATTTTGGTGCATGTGCCAAAATGGTGAAACCAAGGCATTGGGAACGGCTGTGGACTGTGGGAGATTCCCCCCAGACTCTCACAGAGTCTCAGCAAAGAGAAACAGTTCCTACAGAAATAGCCTAGTGCCCTGGCGCACAGGTCATCTCCACGTGGCCATGTGCTCAGAGACTTTAGTAGTCAGGGCTTTGAGGAAGTCCTTTGAATAGGATCTGAGCACTGACAGGATTTTGATCACCACACAGATTTTATCAAACTCACCAAATTGGGAAAATAAGTCCAATTTAGCTGTTTGTCCTCTTCTGAGCAAATGCATCTCATAGCTTATTTCAGCAACTGCGGTTGATGAACCATCTAAATCAACCATTTATGTAAAGGAATGTCTTTATAGCTGGAAAAGATAAAATCCAGAATCCTGATTTCTGTCATCTAATAGCTATGCACCGGGTATAAAGCAGTTAGGTATTCTCTGAAATCAAAGCACAGAGATGTGATCCTTCTTATGATGTAGTGCTTCATTCTGGTCTAAAAGGAGGCACCTGTGACAAATCAAATGAGTTACCCCCTGGAGATGCCTCTGTCTCTCCACTGATAATGGAGGGATCCCAGACAACAAGCACAGACAAGGTGCTAAACTCTGTAAGGTTTAAATTAAGTGACAGAAACCCTACTTTTCCTGAAAAAAGATTGTGTTTCAGTGGAAATTGTTTAAGACATAACATAGACATACCTAAAAATGAAGTATAAAATGAAATATAAAATATAAATGAGGAGAAATCAAGGATCTTTCCCAAGAGAAGCAAGCATTAAAAAGTAATGTGCTTAAAATTCTGTTAATGAAAATCTTTAGCACACAGCTCATTAAGCAAGTAAAGTAAAATGTGCAAATAAGAAGAGTATGTATGTGTACAATATTCATCTACACTATTTTTTAGCATGATAGAAATGCATCATCCTTCCTGTGGATCCTGCTTGTGTAGTTGGCTCAGTCACTGTCCGGGATCTGCCCATCTTGGTGCTCATTTTGGAGGTGGCTGTGGTGCTCCTGCTGTACCCTGAACCTGGTGCTTGCACCTCCAAGGGAGCATCTCAGCTGGGATCTTGTATCAGCTTCTTCCCTGATCCAGCCCATGCACCACCATCAGTTTACCTTCATTGCTGAGCTGTGAGGCTTTGTGGAGGGAAGCCCTATTATTTACCTATTGTTTCTGACATTATTTGCCACTTCAAGTTTCCATTTGCTCAAGTTTCTATTGGCATGACCTTTGTCAATCTAGGTTGTTAACATCTCATATTGAAACCCTAATGAAACCCTCTCTATGTAGACCTGTATCGTTCAATGCAATCTAGTTAACATCTATCCACAGATTAAATAATTGTTTGCTATATTTCTATTACCTATGTATGGCTGTCTTAAATACTTTATTTTGTAAAAAAAAAATAAAATTACAAATGAATGCAAAGGTACTGTATTAGCATTTCATTAGAATTCTTCTCTCCTGAATGGGCAAAGTCATTACAAAAAAGGGGCGAAACGTTAACAAGCTCATTCAGAGGAAAACTTTCAGATTGTATACAGGTGATTAGAAGCTGATTACCTTTTATTGTTAATCATAGAATCATAGAATAGTTTGGGCTGGAAGGGACCTTAAAGATCATCGAGTTCCAACCCCCCTGCCATAGGCAGGGACACCTCCCACTAGACCAGGCTGCCCAGTGCCTTGTCCAACCTAGTCTTGAACACCTCCAGAGAGGGGGCATCCACAACCTCTCTGGGCAACCTGTTCCAGTATTTCACCACCCTCACTGTAAAGAATTTCTTTCTTATGTCAAGTCTAAACCTACCCCCCTCCAATTTCCATCCATTGTTTCTAGTCTTCCCATCCAATATTATGTTAAAAATTCCTTCCCCTGCCTTTCTGTAGGACCCCCTCAGGTACTGACACGTTACTATGAGGTCCCCCCTGAGCCTTCTCTTCTCCTGGCTGAACAACCCCAACTCCTTCAGCCTGTCCTCATAGGGCA
>VZTY01026325.1:11532-39638 GCA_013400935.1 Turnix velox
GGGGAGGGAGGGCATCCTGGGAAGCTGGGCCGCGCTGGCAGCCGCCCCCCGGGCTGCTTTTGGGGCTGTGAGGGGAGGGTGGCCGCAGCCAAGGCCGGCTTGGGGTGAAGCTGGCCCTGAGGCAGCCGCGGGAGCCTCTCCGGGCTCAGCGGTATCCCAGGATGGCACAGCCGGGTGGGTGACCCGTCAGTGGGGCTACGGAGGATTTGTGGGGCGGTGTGGGTCTCACCGCCTCTTCCACTCCACGTGAGGCAGGCGGCAGGAATGTCACCTGCAATAAAAGCAGCGCTTCCACCTCAGCTGGAGGTGCTGCTGAATAAACCCCCTAAACGCTCTGTTCTTGGAGCAGTTTGGGGCTTTGTTTTTAAAACTTCAGCACTCCTGACAGTTGCTCTTTGCTGCTTTGCGGCCACACAAAGTTTTATCTGACCTGAAATCTTCAGCAGCTTTTATCAAGCCAGTTTTTTATAACTCCGAACGGGCTAAGTATTTGCTTTAAGGAGTTGCAACTTCTCGTGAGCTGGCCTGCTGATATGAATTTCCAATAGCCTTGTTTCGGTGCGTGTGTGTGCTACAGTTAAATTGGTATCTGTGCCTTCTCTCCCCTCTCTGCAATGCTCAGCTGAGCACAAATGTTCTCCCCCCACAACCTAAAACAGCACGGAGGGGAAAACACCTCATCCTGAAGTTGCTCAGAGTTATACCTCGTGTATGTGTAGACATGATCGATAATGAAAGTGATGATAATGTGTCTATTTTTAGCCTCTGCCACTCCTTTGAGATGCTTTTGCACCATCTTTTTTCCTTAAATAAAAGAGTATTTTAATTTTTTGTGGGTTTTCTTTAAAGAATTATTTCTAGCAACAAAGTCTTTCCGGAAGCTCTATTCCAATTTGGAGGGCTCTGATGAAGGTGGAGCCTTTAGAAATGCAGCACTGCAAGCAATTTTAATTCTTCATGCTCTTGAAATAGGAAGCAGTGGGGAAATTTGTCCTGATGAGTTTTACTCTGCCCAAACACAGCAAGTGCTGAGTGCTTTTACCTCGTAAAAGTTAAAGGCAGGCTGTAGGTTTGAGGCTCACTTGGCACTGCGTGGGAGCACTGCAGCCTGACCTGACTTCTGTGTGTGTGTGTGCAACCCTTCTCCTCTCCACAGCCTTGTTCTTCAGATGGCTTTATTCATTATTCAACTCCAACGGGTTCAGAGGCACCAAAGTGCTCACCTGTCACTTTCTTCTTCCTCGTGGAGGAAGTGGTGGGAGTTTATTTACAGCTTGGTTGCTGTAGTTTGCTCCTGAGCAGGCTGTCAGTGCAGGCTTTTGACATCTTGCTGCTCCCTGTTGTGGAGTAAGGCTACACATGGCCGTATGCACCACTCACACACAACTTCTGTTTGAAGGTAAACCTCCTTGCTCACTGCCTTCAGAAATGATTGAAGGTGACAAATGCCTGGTCACAGTTTGGCTGTTTGGTTTAGCTCAGCTGTGAGTTCTACAGTACTTTGCTTGTCTACTAAACAAATACCACTGAAAGCTTTCAGTTTTGTTCTTTCCTCACTGTTAAAAGTGAGGGCGGTCTACTACACAACGTGCTGGAGTACACCAGTATTTAATTTATTCTCTTTTATCTTTTCTTCCTGTGGGGTCTTTTTCTAATTTAGTTTGTAAATTGAATTGAAGGATAAAGTACAATGTAATTAGCTGACAGGTATTGCCATGTTCCTGAGCTAAGCTTAGATTTCTTCTGTCCTCAGAAGCTGAGACCCTAACGTGTCAGCAGCACGGAAGTAAGACTACCTGTCATCAAACTGTTAGAGAAACAGAGTTTGTCAGCAGCACAGAACTTTACAGCTTCATTTTAGTCACTGCTGAGTTTCCTACCAGGTCTGTATGGCAAACTTCTGCTGGCACAGCACTGTCTGTGAGCACTGTGACGAAGTGTGACCCATGACTGACATAGCTGTGCCAGCAGAAGTCCCAGCTGCAGAAAGCAGTTATCTGCAAAAGTGCACTTTTACTGATATAGCTTGTTTTCCTTTCTAAAGGGTGTTTTTCCCTACCCTGGTAGTAGTGCTGCTGCCAGGAAAGCACCTCTCTCTCTCAGGGATTAAGTATAATCATTTATTTACCTGCTTTAGAAAGCATTACTGGTCAGGGTGTATTTTCTGTGTCAGGGTGTATTTTCTGTGTCAGGATGTATTTTCTGTCTCTCCTCTTCCCATCCACAGCCTGTAGTAGCTTGCTCACCATTCTCTGAGGAAGTAAGTGGTGTTACATGGTTTTTTTCCTACCTGAAGGTGTTTATAAAACTTCAATTTCATGTGATATCTGTGATGGCTTTTTTTTTTTTCCCATGTAGACTGTAGTCGTTTTTCATTAAAAATCTTGTTTTTGCAAAGAACATGACGAGCTTTTGACCAAGTTTGCTAAACACAGTAATATTTAGTTTTCACACCAGTCTCAGAAGAAATAAGACAGGAAGTGATCCCTAGCTGTGTGCAGAATCTGATAGTAAAATGAGAAGGTGTTACTGGAGAAAAAAATCATTAATTCCACAATAAGTCTAAAACAATGTGAAGAAAAACTTCAGTTTAGATAGATCACAAGAGCCACTGTCTTTTTGTCCAGAGTGGACAAATGGGGAGACATATTTCCTTTTTCTTATTAAAACCTTTCCAAAGCCATTCTTTCTTTTTTTTTTTTAAGTGATAAAATTATGCATCAGTAAGATGCATTATTTTTGAGCAGACTCTCTTTAATGGAAAAAAAGCCCCACAACAACCTTCTTAAATCAGCTTAAATATGTTGGACACTTTTGGGTTACTTGGGGTTAAAAGGAGAAGATAAATACAAAAGAATGGCTTTACTTACTGTTTATTAGAAAGTACTTTTGGGATGTCAAAAGGGCATTGGAGGCACTGGCTATAGCCTGATTTGCAAAACACTGAGAAAGCAAATCTAACAGTTGAGCTTAGTTGTTGGGGAGCATAAGATTGCATTTGAGAGAACTTTTTTAAAAAAACAGAGAGCTAGATGTGGCATAGTTTCAGTAGAACGTGCTGTGCATTTACTACTTTAGAGCCGTACACGCTAAGCCTCTTGTAATTCTGCCCCCTTACGCCCCCAGATTCTGTGGTTCTTTTGATGACAGCCTCTTGTAATCAAAGTGAGAGTGGTTGTTACTTGCTTTCTTCAGGTTAAGAGAGTGTTTCTTCTGCCTCAAGCAGATTTACTATCACCATAAAGATATAGGTAGCTCTCCTGCATTTGTCTTTGTCCCCTCTTCACCACTGGTGGTTCTGGCTAGGGGATCAAACTGCCTTTGATGCTGCACTTATCTTCTGGTTGTGTCTTGCATGGCTCTGGAAAGCTGAGTAGGAACTGTGGCTAAATCCATGAGCTATGCCTTCTCCTCCATTTATCAGGTTATCAGTTAATGTATGTGTGAAAACACACAGCCAGAGCTGTTGTGGTGGTGCAACTGTCCCAGCTGAGCTGACTGAACTTTGCTGGTGCCAGAAGGGGAAGTGCTGCTCTGCTCCCAGCTCTGCCCTGTGCTAAACCAGTTTTGCTTGCTAATCTGACAATAAAGAAATAAGCCGAATGGGAGATGGAGGCTGCAAAGTGTTGATTGTTGGGTCTGTAGTAACAAAATCATCTAACTTCACCTTTTGATTAGTTCCTCGGGCTTGGTGAATTCACAAAAGGGCACAAAAGCTGTAAATGCAAGTTACAGGATGTGACTTGGTTCCTGCTCTTTAGGACAGAACTCTTCCCTCATAAAAAAAGCATCCACTGTAAAACCCCACCCCAAACTGAAATTACTCTGCGTACAAAAAAAGAAAGAGCAGCACTGGAGGAAAATCTCTCCAGGGTGATTGTTTTAGAATCCTGTTTGTAACAACTTTTGCAGCCACTTGGCATCTCCTTATTGAGGAACAAGAAGTGACTTCATGGTGTTCAGACACTACCAGAAAGCTTTCTCTTCAGGCTTTCAGAGGTGTTCATTGGAAGGAAGATAAAAGGCAGACGGAAGTATCATGTACAAATTCTGTTCAAGGGGACAAATTAAACTAGCAGTGCTCCAAGATGAAGCAATAAATACAAACAATTTTAGCTACAAGTGACATGCAGTCAGTGAACACAGAGTTTTGAAGTCAAAATTGGCACCTAGAGCCAGTGCAGAATGCCATTTAAGCATTGTGACATGCTCACAAGTAATTTAACTAAAGCTTGTAACCTGCAAGGAGCACAGAGTATCAGGGATTGGAATTCCCTGATATTCTCAAGAGATCATCTAGTCCATTTCCCCTGCTGGAGCAGGGACACCCAGACCAGGTCCCACAGGAAGGTGTCCACATGGGGTCTGAATGTCTCCAGAGAAGGAGACCCCACACCCTCTCTGGGCAGCCTGGAACACTCTTCTCTCACCCTCACTGGGAAAAAGTTTTTTCTTGTATTTCTGTGAAACCTCCTGTGTACCCCCTTATCCTGTCCTTGGAGGTGACTGAGAAGAGCCTGGCTCCATCCTCCTCACACTCACCCTTCATCATCATCTCTGTGTCTCTGCTGGGCTCTCTCCAGCAGTTCCCTGTCCTAATTTAACTGAAGGCCTCACAACTGGACACAATATTCCAGGTCAGAGTAGAGATCAGGCCATGTGTGTTCACCCTCACTTCAGTATTTCCTGATGCGAATTACTAATGGCATTTTCTAATTGCATGGTCTAACTCTTTATGGTTAGCACTGAGGTAAGTGGTCTCTTGTCTTTCCCGTTCTGCAAAGGAGCTTTATTCTTTCTCTGAGAAAGGTATATCAAATGAGATTTAAAAAGCTATAAGACTTACCTACAGATTCATGGGGTATGAAGTCTGTGGCATACATTTTAAATGAAGTTAATATTGCAGGTTCTTAGGTTTTCAACTCAGCCCAATTTAACATGTTGCTGGGACCCTCTATGCTGGCAGCAGGGAAATTAAGTAATTTTTGCTTATGAAACTTCCACTTAGGGCAAGAAAGTGAAAGTAGTGTCAGAGAAGAGAGGAAGAGGGGGGGTTTCACTTGCTGTGGGTAGAGTAAGTTGGAGCTTGCTTGTGACACTGATGATTAAAACTGAAAAGGTCAAAAATAGTCATGTAAGGATCAAAACAGCAGCAGTCCTGCCAGGCTCCAGTTCAAATAGGTCTACAGGAGCTCTTACTTGTCCCACCATAGTGTCCATTATGACAATGGTGAGTCTAGGAATAAAGATGACAGCCCTCAAGAGAGGTCAGGTACTTACTGAGTGCATGAGGTGATGGATCTTCTGAAGGGTTTGTAGTTTTGGGGCTTCCTCCTCCATTTGCAGCTGAAGATTAATCTTTGACTATTTACAGCCATGAATCAACTAATCCTTCAAGAGCAACCTGCCCTAATCCCCACTGATGGGAATCAGGATTATTCCTTACCCTAAACCAAGCATAAAGACAAACCTATTGTGCCCTTGACTAGGATGAGCAGCAGGAATTTTTATTCCAGGCTGGGGTGCTAGTGGAGGCAGCTCTCCTCTCGAGAGCCTGTGGGACTTTGCCTTTCCTGAAACACACGCCTGCAAGTCTGTGTTGGAAAGGGGTAGGCAAATACTCATGGTGTGAGGCAGCTCTGCAAGTTACAGGAGAGAGGGGAGTGTTTAGCTCTAGATGATCTTTTGAAGATCTTTTAGATGATCTTTTGAGCCTCCTTCCAATCTCTGATAGTCTGTGAATCTGTGATTCTATGTCACTGTGGGGTGGGATTTAAAAAGCAAGTTATGTACTTTTGAAGCAGGCAAGGAGAATTCTCCTCAGGAAAAGCTAGAGGGAAACGGAATTGCCTTCTGCTTTGCAATACTTGTGCTGCACCTCACAGAAAGGATACATACATAATCTTCCCCTGGAATGGAAAGGGATCTTTCCCCTCATGGGAACTGACTGGAGTTTTCTTCTGTACACATTTTAACAACAGAAACCTGCTTTACTGGCAGATAATTTCGAAAAGAAGGCTTTGATGGACTGCTGAACAATGTTTTGTGAGTAAGGCGTAAGCCTTTTGGGTAGATTTGAAACCTAGAAAGCCTCTTTTGGTTTCAGTTCTTCAAGTGCCCACTGCCAGCTGAAACAACCTTTTGTAGTGACTTTATTCTCCAAGTGGGTGACCTGATGCTCACAGTGGGAACAGCAGCCCTTTCTTCTTTTAGTCCCCTTTGCTTTGGTGTCAATATTTTTTAGAGTGGCAGATATCAGGAGTTCAAAGATAACTACAGAAAACATCCACTTTTGGTTAATAATGGTCAGGATTTGGAGACTGTGCCCTAGTTGGCTGATTACCCTTTAGGGCAGCTAAATTAATTGACTGTGTAGTTTTCCCATTACTTTTCAGGAATGCTTCCATTTTCCTTCTCATCACAAATTAATTTTGGTTTTTTTCCATCCTAAAAAATCAGTCTGAAGGCCCTCTCAGAAGGTTCTTGGCATGGCTTTAGGTGCCTTGCTGGAAAAGCGAGAAAGGGAGAAAGCAGAAAACATACCTTTTATAATTTGCTGGATATTACCAAGTTGTTTTTTGTAAACAGACAAGTGGAAAGATAGTGGATGTTTTTAAGTTTTCATCTCTGTGTCCCACAGCTGTTCCTGATGCTTAACACTAAGGTTTTGTGGCATAAGATGGTATTTGAGAACTTGTGATGGAAAGTTGCCATTCAAGCACTCCTGGTACAATTGTCTGTTCCATGTGAGTTAGGGAGTTCACTCTTTGGCTTGAGCCAGCCTTTGAACATGTTGGATATCCTTTGTTTTTCCTGCTGCTTTGGGTGGGAGCTGGGGCAGAATTGAATGCTCAGAGTAGAGCTTAGTATTGTCACTCCATCGTTCTGTGGGGAGGAGTGCAGACAGGAACTGCCACCAGTGCTATCAAACTGCCAGCCTTTCCGGGCTCTCTTGCTTCTTGTCACAGCTCATATCAGCACAAGGGCTGCTGCAAGATAGAGCTTCCTGCTGATACAGATAGGAAACTTTAAAAGAGTTTGCACGGGACATAAAAGAAGAACAGTTGTCAGAAACTTGGCTTTCTGGGTGGAAAAAAACCCCACTCTTTGCATTTTCTTAGACCTGTGGAACTTGCAGCTCCTGGCAGGAAAAGACCAAGTGGGGCAGTGCTGAATTTAATTCCAGAAGACTGGTTACTGCTTCCTCTATACCTTAAAATTCAATTCCTATTTATTTTGTTATATGAATTTATGACTGGCCCTGTCAGTGGGAGAGATGAACGCCAGTGGCACAGGATGAATTATCCACCCAGCACAAATTTCCACTTGTGAACACCTTTCCTCTGGTCCCTTTTTTGTTTGGGAAAGTTAAGAAAGCAAAAGGAAAACAGGGCCAGCCTACCACTTAGAAGGACTACAGAAATAATCTCATTTGTTGTTTTCTCCTAGCACAAACTTTTCTTTGGAGGATGAAAGTTGTTGATGATTTGAATTGTATTTTAAAAAGCAAGGAAGAAATGCTCACTGAAAAGATCACTTCCAAGTTGCTGCAGTGGTGTGAGTGAATTAATGATCCTGGTGCAGTTTTGCTCGAGAAAACAGGTCGATAGATGACTTCTCTCCATTTATTGATCCTGAGGGGTTGAATGAGATAAGGTGTTGGCTCAGGGCAACCTAAACAGGGTCTTTATTATTTCTAGGCTTGTCAATATCGCAGCTCTTTCATTGGAGACTTGGCAGGATGATCACCCAACACGACTCTTGAAGCTTACTCTGTTCTTGGCAGTGAGGGTTTTCTGCCTCTTTGGTTCCTATTGCTGTCAAACCAGTAGTAGTAAAACCTCCTTCTTTAAGTTGTAGCCACGCATGGCTGCTTTCCTTCTCTGCCCACAGCCCAGAATAGCATTTGCTCTTGATGCTTCCCACTGATCCAACACTGACTGCTTCCTTCCCCAGGCTTCCAGTGGCTTCAGGTCTTAATCCTTATAAGCCACTGTGTCCTGTATCTCATTAAAAGACCAGTGCTCCCTAGGGGATGGGCTGGCACTGCAAGTGGGTCATTTCTTTGAACCAGTGTGGGATACTTGTGTAAATAAATGTATCATTTAAACCATCCCTCTGAGGGCTTCTCATTAGATTTATTTACAGATTGCCTGTTGAAATTCCTTTGCTCTATGACAGACCTCTTGTATGCATTTCTGTTCATCAGAGCTTTAGTTTTGAGGAGCTACCTACCCTGTGTTTGCCTGTAAACTAGTCCCTTTGGAAGTAGTAAGTATAACAGGCATCTGCAGACAAAGACAGGTGTTACTGTATGTCTCAATGAAGATATTCAAGTGCTGATAAAAACAAAATTAGAGAAGTAACAGACTGTTTCAAACAGAGCAAAACCAGAATAAGGACTGAAAGGTTAGCCAAGTACAGAAATTAAAAATAGCTGTGTAGTTCTGCGTAGTATTTCCCTGCAGTAAATAGTTCATCTGTTCTTGTAAATGGGGGTGTTGACACAAAGGAAAAGGAAGGGTGGAAACCTGGATATTCTAGTATTACCTGTGATTTAAGAAAAGACACTGTACTTCATTTAGAGGAGATGAAGGTATAGGGGGAAATGGGTGTATGTCAGGAGGACAATTAGCATTTCCATCAAGTGAGTGCCAGTTGTGTCTAGAATTAATCGAATTCCCTCCCTTTCCACTCCTCCCTTGGCTTTTGCGGCTTTTTTTCTCCAGGGTTTGCTTCTAGGACTTTTCTACACTTCTTGGGGCTTCTATGTCTTTGTTGAAGTGATAACACAAAGCTCTCTGGGATCCCACCACCACTGAATTTACTGTCCACTGCAGGTTCTTACCTTTTCCATTTTGCTATTCCCATCCCCAGACTTGAATTTCCTTGCACTTGGGTCCATGCTGTATGTCCAGATGGGGCAAGAAGGTGAGAAGCCTCACGGGATGTGGTTGCTAAACATGCCTGCAGCTGGTTGTACAGCCCAGAGAGATTGTGGGGTTTCCTTCTCTGGACACATTCAGACCCCACCTGGACACCTTCCTGTGTCACCTGGTCTGGGTGTTCTTGCTCTGGCAAGGAGATTGGACTAGTCGATCTCTCCAGGTCTCTTCCCATCCCTGATATTCTGTGATTAAGCTAAGATATATACACATATTCAAGTATTATCAGTTCTGTTTTAAATCCCCTTAACAGACTCTTAAGCAGTCACTTTATTTTCTTGATCTTGATCCCCTCCCCCTAATACTTAAGTTTGAGGTTTTTTTAAATGTTTGTGGTAATTTGCTATATTTTGGGAGGCTGAAATGGGGAGACTTTTGTCATACCCATATCAAAACAGAGCACACTTATTACAAGCAAGTAACCTTTCCCTCTGCAAACTTTCAGTCTTGTTTACAAAATGAATAGATAAAAACAGCTCTGTTTTCCAGCTTGTGGTCCAACTTTTTAATGTTAAATGACGTGTGCCTGTGTGTATACACATGTATACACATGCTCTGGCCTCCTCAGCCAGCTGGATTCTTGATTCCTGAGAGGGATTAACACTTGGAAGTGGATGGACAGTAAGCTGTTACTGTGCAAAGTGAGGAAAGAATGATTCAGTCTACTGGATAGTTTTCAAAATGCTGTGGTAGTTTGACTCATTTATACACAGAGACTGAAAAAAATACAAAATCCCAAAGAACGTCACTCAGCTGGAGGCGAGGGTTTGGGTTGTGCCAATCCATCCATGAATACAGAGCTGAAGCAAGATGAGGTTGCATGTCTTTTCAATTTGCATCCTTGTTAGGAGCAGAACTTATGCATTGA
Source organism: Turnix velox (assembly GCA_013400935.1). Taxonomy (NCBI): domain Eukaryota; kingdom Metazoa; phylum Chordata; class Aves; order Charadriiformes; family Turnicidae; genus Turnix; species Turnix velox. The sequence continues at coordinate 21,346 of VZTY01026325.1, forward strand.
GATGTAAAAGAACTTAAAACAGAGCAGTGCATTGTATATAATTTAAGAAATGCATCTTTTAACCTCCCTGGGGAAGGAAGCAGTCATTATTTCGCAGTGACACATAGCTCTGAGGGACTTTGACCTATCTGGCTTCAAAGTCCTCCTGCAGCATAGATGCCAAATCATCAGGACAGTTTTGAGCAAGCTTTCTCCTGAAAGTTAATCCTACTGCTTGATGAGGGATATTTGCCTTCAGGGAACAGATCTGACTTTATTAAAAGTTGCAGTGATGTAGTTAATCTCCCATAGCATCCCTGAGACACTGACTTTGGTGTGTTTGAATGTGCTGTTCAATTAGAGAGGTTTTCTATATCCACAGCTGCTGGTGATTTCTTCCCCCCCTCCCCATGCAAAGAAAAACAAGGTAAGAAATTTCTTCATCCCTAGCACAGTGTCCTTTTTTACTCTTCTGCTGATGGAGTTTGTAGGGCTGTGTTCAGCTTCTCCCTAAGAAAAAACAGACTTTGTATTTCATACTGCTAACTTTATCCTTCCTATCTCATATTCTCCACACGTGTAACTTGAGAAGGTCTTGGTAGAATCCAGAAGTGCTCTTTTTTGGTTATTACCTGGCTGTCTGAAACTCCCAGTGTGCAGAAGCTCCTGCTTGTTGCCAGGAGAACACATCTTCAGAGTAAAAGCCTGTGACACAGCCTGATAGCAAAAAACTTTCTTCTTTACCACATTTCCCAACGTCAGTGCTGTTAAAGCATTCCTCTTTTTGGTTTTAATTTATTGCCAGTGTGTCCCATACACAAAAGCCAACAAAAACAACAGCATATAAAAACAAGAGTGCAAAAAAAGCAGCTGCAGAACTACTATTTGCAACACTTTGAAACCAAGCAACTCCCCTGAAACCCTTTTTCTATACACCCGAGCTAGAGCTGCTTATGTTCCACTGGGACCACATTCAGGGTTTCAGCTGAGTGACCATTTTAAAGTTTGCTCAGACCTTAAATATTATTCTTACTGATGCACTAATGTTCTTGTACCCAGGTTTTCTCTAATTTACATGCTATTAGGGTCTTACTATTAAAGTTTACATGGTTGGACTAGTGATGGAATGCAAATTGCAACTCTGCTTTTCCAAGTCAGTGCTACTTCAGTTCCCACATCCCTGTTTGCATCTTCCTGCTTTATTCCTTTTAATGCACATCAAATTTGGGGTTCACTGCTTCAGGGAACTCTTAGAGTAGCTCCCTGAAGATGGAGTGAAAAATATCCTGTGATTTTTTGGTGCTAGTTTAGTTCCAGCTCAAGCAGAGGAGATGGTAAGAGCAGGAGTTGAGAACCCAGGCAGAATTCATGTTTGCTTCAAAAAAAATCCATGTGGTGTCTTTCAAGTGTTACTCAGTGTTGGCTTTGCACAATAGAAGAAAAAAATTATTTGTATCAGGTTTGTTTTCTCTTTTGTGTAAGTGGAAATTCCACTGATGCTTGTTTGACTCACTACTATTTCAAAAGTATATTAAAGTGACTAATATCTGAAAAATGTGCATGTCATTTGATTCACAGTTCAGGGCTCATTTCGTTGGAGGGCCCCTAACTGCTGCAAATTGGCAGAGCACTTCTCACAACGAGCCATAATTCAACATAATTTCAGTTCTCAGTCCCTGGGGTTGTGATGGTGTCACCTGTTTAGTGGTCATTTCTTGTCCTGAGGACAGGTATGGATGAGTATGAGTTGACTCAGTGGTCTAACCACTGTGGTTTTAAAGGCTTCATCACCAGGCTTGAGGATATTTGTCCCAATTTCTCCTCCACTGTGGGGAGACAAATCTGCTGGGATCTTGCAGTGGGAACAGGTTGCCTCTGATCTGGATCCCAGTGTGACTCTCAGTTGCTCTAGAAGACGTATGGCAATTTGAGATTACAAATCTTGCTGTGTGTGACAGCAAGGACTGCTGGCTCACCTGAGCCTTCCTTGAGCCATCTGTGTCTGAGTTGCAATGTACCAATAGGTAGAAATACAGGTAATTTCACACTTGTATTTTTTAGCTGAAAATGCACCTTGACAAGCCCATAGGAAGCAGAATGTGGTCAAAACTTTTGCCAGCAGCGTGTGGGGCTGGGAGGTATTGCAGTATGCAGTAACTGAAATTTAAATCTGCCTGTATTACTATCACCTGTAGGAAACAAGAATGTGAAGACCCAGTGAGCAGAGTGTCTTTTACAGAGCTGATGCTGGGTATTGCACAGCAGAGTTTGGAATGTCCTAGGGCCACATGTGGTGGAAGTACAGACCATTTTAAGATATGAAAGATTAAAAAGCAAAATGAAGACCTGTCTTGTGTCTGTTCATATGTTTGATGGTTAAGACTTCAAGGTGCAAAAAACTCACTTCTGCTGCAAACCTTTAAACCTTTGTAGCAAATATATCCCTGAGCACTAGAGATTTGTCCCTCAGGAAGCCTGTAACTCTGGTCATGTCTCCAAGTACCATTCAGAGTTCTCAAACAAGGATCGAAGTGTTCGATCCCATGGTCTAAGTTTTAATCCCACGTCCTTAAGTGATCTCTTTCATCACCTCAAACTGAATTGCTTCTGCCTGAGAAGCATGAGCACAGAATCCTCTTAACCCTGTAGCTTTCCTGGCTGTATGACTTCACCTGGAAATAGAAGTTGGCTATAATTAGATGTGGGGCTTGCATCTGCCCTGCACTCACTGCTGCGAGCCTTAATTCAGCCTGAATGGAATTTCCTTGGGCACTTGTTAGAGAAGGAAGCACCAAACCTGTAACTGAGACCTTTTTCAGGGAACAGCCCTGACAGCTCCTGCTCCTGTGCTGTGTTCTTTTGGTTCTTCATCAGCTGTAAAATCTGCTATACATTAAGTTAATAAAGGGGATAGATATGTGGTCTTTGTTTAGAGAGATTAGCAAAAAAACCCCCCATGAATTAGTTTCCTCAAACTCTTCCTAGTTTTCTGCCTTGTCAATTCAGCAAACCAAACAAGTTGGAGTGGTTTTAGGAGCTTCACAGCTGTTGCAGCCTGTTGGGAGTTGAGATGTATGAGTGAGGGGAAAAATGCATCTTGTAGTCCAGCTGCTTTGGATTTGCATAAAATCAAGGATTTTATATTTAATGTATGTGGGAGGGAAAAGGGTAATGAGGGCCAAATGAGGGACAGTGAGCTAACTTGATGTTTTTCACTCAAATGGCCCTGGTCATTTGGTCAGCAGCCTGGTCTACTGGGGGGTGCCCCTGCCTATGGCAGAAGGTTTGGAACAAGATGATCTTTAAGGCCCCTTCCAGCCCACACTGTTCTATGATTCTATTGGATTAGGAGTAAAAAGGTCTTGACTGATACTGGGCGTGAAAAAGCACAAAACAGAATTAATGGAAAAATTGAGCTGATTTTCCTTCAGACTGCAACTCTGAGTCTTTGATAAGCAAAGCGCAAAAGCAGGACTGTAAAAAGCAAGGTGAAGAGTCTTCTCTTCAATTGTTGGTTCCCTGAGAAGACTAAAGGAGGGGGCAAAAGCACATGAATGGGAAAATGCTGCATCTTGGCTGCAAGTTCTGCACACAGCAAATAAATACTCAGTGATGTATGTTGGGTTTTGGTCTGGGGAATAAACTGGGAAATCCAGGAAGTCTGTGGTGGGGCAGTACAAGTTAACACTACAGGTAATCAGTTTGCAGGAAGAAATGTTCTTCTCTGTTATGGGCCCCTATTCCTCAAAGGTCTGAGCTAGGATTGATTGGGCTGACATCAGCATAGTGTTTATTATACATAAACTCCTGGGTGTGTGTTTTTACACCTGGGAAGGTAGCCTGGTGGGTTAGAAATGGGGAAATGTTAGCAAAATGGCACATGATAACGGCTGCAATGTTTCTTTCAGACTAACAGGGATGCCAAAGGAAAAATATGATCCTCCAGATCCTCGCAGGATTTACACCATCATGTCAGCAGAAGAGGTAGCCAATGGGAAGAAGTCTCACTGGGCTGAATTAGAGATCTCGGGTGAGTTGATTTGCTTTTGAACTTTGGTTTGAAAGAGATCTTGGTGACCCAGAATCATTTTCATAAAGGGGGGTCCTGTTGGAAAGAGAGTTTTTCAGAGTTGGTTGAGAAGGAGTAACTGGCTTGCCTCTGAGCTTGGCTGACTCACGTTTGGCCCAGTTTATTTAAAACATTGACTCAGGCTGGACATAAGGTTTTTGATATCACATCTGCTTTCCTAGATCTGTATCTTGGTCTCAAACTATGAGGGTTAAATGATTATTTCAAATCCACTTGTGGAAAAGATACATGCAGGAATCACTGAGCATTCCAGTGAAGTGTTAGGATTTCTGCTCTTGAAATCCCTTATATAGACATCTCCCACAGTTTATATCTGGTGGTTTGAGAGTGGAAATGGGAATGAAAAGGTTGTGGTTCTTTGTTTTACTTTTCTAGGTAGGGTAAGAAGCTTAAGTACATCCCTTTGGTCGCTGACACACTTGACTGCTCTGCACCTCAATGACAATAACCTTACTCGCATTCCACCTGATATTGCCAAGCTTCATAATCTGGTTTACCTGGATCTCTCATCCAACAAACTCAGAAGTTTACCAGCAGAACTAGGAAACATGGTATCTCTCAGGTGAGAGAACTTTTCACAGATCTTTATCCTGGGGTTGGGACTGACAATCTGATTTTGCTTTCCGTTCTTGGATTTAAAATGATTCTGAAAAATTTAGATTGATGCAGAGCTCCAGTTCAAATAATTACTTTTGGGTTTATTATTCTTCTTTTGTGATCTATGCAGATACATGTCTGTAAGCTGTGTAATCTTCTTTTCTGAGATGTTCTTTGAGACTTGGTGATGGCCTGCTGTTTGAATTATCCTTGATTTAATTTTGCATTAGGGGTTTCTGTGGGGTTTTTTGTTCCTCTAATGAAAGTATTTTGGCCGTGCTTTGAAATGGAAAGATTGGCATATCTTTCCATAATACAAAGAAAAAAAAACTCAGGGTGAGTTTTTTGAGGATGAGCAGCATTTGGTGCTTTAGGAGTTTCCTTCTGAAGTAATATTCATCAAAGTGATTTTTGCATTTGCTGCAGGGAATTGCTTTTAAATAACAATCTGTTACGGGTTTTGCCTTATGAACTTGGACGGCTTTTCCAGCTACAAACCCTGGGTTTGAAAGGTGAGTGAGCTCTTTACTGTTAAATATTCCTAGCAGTACTCAGGCTGGGCTCAGAAGCTTTGGATATTACCTCAGCTTTTTCTTACAGCTTGTTTGAGATATTCAGCTCATAGCAGAAATGACCAGTCAGCTTGGAAAGCAATATTTTGCTTTTTTAATGCTATTAAGCTTCCTTACAAGCCTATTTCAAATCTGTAGATAGGCAAATAAACCCTTTAATCTACTATATTATTGATTGTCTTGAAGGAAGAAAGTCTATGTGTGCTAGCTATTTCCATAGCATCTATTACTGTAGCATGCTATAGGTCCAAGCTAAGCAGCCTATATTCTGGGTCAATTTGTCTTTTCTTGTTAGAGGGGAATTTATTAGGTTGGAAAGCCTTGAGAAAGAGAGGCAGGTAATCACCCAGTTGTTTTCTGCTGTTGGCAGGCAATCCTTTATCACAAGATATTCTCAGCCTCTACCAGGATCCAGATGGAACTCGGAAGCTACTGAACTACATGCTTGACAATCTAGCAGGTGATGACTACCTTACAAATCTCATCAACACAAGTGGTTTAAAAGCATGCAATTCTGACTCTGTTTGTGTAGAATGTCTTGAATCTGAGGGGACTTCAAAAGCCATTTGGTCCAACCCTCTGCAGTGATCAGATTGCTCAGAGTCTCATCAAGTCTGGCCTTGACTGCCTCTAAGGATGGAAACTCCACCTCTCTGGGCAGCCGGGGCCAATGTCTCACCACTCTCGTGGTGAAAAACTTTTTCCTAATGTCTCACCTAACCCTGCCCTGCTCTAGCTTCAAACCACTGGCTCTTGTCCTGTGTCTCCATGCCCTGGCAAACAGCCCCTCCCCAGCTTTCCTGGAGCCCCTCCAGGCACTGGGAAGCTACTGGGAGGTCTTCCAACAGCCCTTCTCTTCTCCAAGCCGAACAGCCCCAGCTTTCTCAGCCTGACCTTGTAGGAGAGGTGCTCCAGCTCCCTAATCATCCTCATGAGCCTCCTCCAGACCCACTCATGGTTCCAAAACACTGAAGGGAGCAATTTTCTAACTGCTTTTGTGCTTTTGTCAAGTGGTTCCAGTAATATGCACAAGCACACACTTGCATGCAGTGCATTTATTGTCTGAACATTTCCCATGTAACAGCCAGTTCTTCCTCCTGTTCCATTTTACACCCTTCAGTTACCAACAAAGTGCACAGTCTTCCTTACCAAAGCCATTTTGATCCTTTCCAGTAGAGATTACATTGCAAATGCTAGCAGAGTATCAATTTAAGATCTAGAAATACCAAAGGGATTAAAAATATCCATTATCTGACTTAAATCTTGCTTTGTGGTGCCTTAACTGAGCTTCCTGCTTTGCCATTTCATGTCTGCCAAGTTAAGTCATTGGAGGGGTGGTAGATAAAGTGTAAAGTTCTTTGAGAGGGCAAGTATAGAATGTCTGAACAACTGCAGTATTTACCCCTCTCTCTTCAGCAGTGTATTGAAGGTTAGGGAATATTTCAGCATTGCTTCTAGATTTGAAAGCAAGAGACAAAAATAGTTGTGAATCTTATAACTTGATTTTACTACAACTAGCCATTGAAATTATTTTTGCCTCCCCTGAAGTGTGAAAAAGACTTTGGGGTTGCAAAGTACAGCATGGAACATTGTTTTTCAGTTACCATTTTGACTTAGAAATTATAACATACAAGTACAGGGCTTGAATAAATCACTGGTTTCCTTTCCTTTTTTTTTTTTTAATAGTTCATCCAGAGCAGCTGCCTCCAAGACCATGGATTACTTTAAAAGAACGAGACCAAATTCTGCCCTCAGGTAAATCTGCAGGTTTTTTTCTCCATGTTTGCACAGTGGTGCACTGGAAAACTTTTCTTTGGCTTTATTTTTTCAGAGAAGGCTCACATGAATCAGAGTGAAAACAGCCATTTGTGTTGATTCATACCAAAACAATTACCATATAATTACCATGCTGCAAAAACAATTTTTGTCATTTGAACGAGATGCCAATCATTTCTGTGTTAGGCTTTTCCATAACTCTTCTTGCTACCAATGCCCAAGCCAAAGAGCTTTTAAAAAAAAAAAATTTAAATCCTTAGAAATAATAAGGACTTTAAAATAACTGTATAAAAGGGTGAGTAAACTGTGACTTCCAGGAGTCCCCACCTGCAAGTACAGCTCTGGAGTGCCTGGTATGAAGTTAGTTTAATGCCCTCTATTGTTACTTTTGGTAAAGTGCAAGCAAGAGCAACATTTCTTCTGGCTCTCCAAATCCAGTAGCTTTTCTTCTCTTGTGCATCCTGGATCTAGCCCTCAAAAAGTTGTGTAAAGAGGAAAAATTCCAATATTGTTTTTGCAGATGATCAGATTAATAATCAGCGAGAATAACATGGCAGTCCTCCAGTTAGGCCCTCCAGAACAGACCATTCAATATTTTGACTTGAATAGTTCAGCATTTATAATTTTCAGAGGCTGATAACCTTTCTTTCATTTTTTTAAATTTTCTTTCCTTTCAGCTTCATTCACAGTTATGTGTTACAATGTGTTGTGTGACAAATATGCTACCCGACAGCTCTATGGCTACTGCCCATCTTGGGCACTCAACTGGGAGTACAGAAAAAAGGGAATCATGGAAGAAATTGTCAACTGTGATGCAGATATCATTAGTCTTCAGGTAACTGGAGAATAACTGTCATTTTCACCAGAAACAGAAAACTTTACCTTCTCTATTTAGAAAGAAGTGCTCCCTTGGGAACACTGTGTTTGCCTGCTGGTTAATAAATTAGGGGGCTTGTGAATACAAGCTGTGTGCACAGCTCCTTGTTTGTGCATTAGCTTCTGTTTTATGAAATGAGAAAAAATGAGATAAAATTAGCTAACTCAGTAGGTAATTTGCATTGGAAGGTCTGCAGAAAGGGAGAATATAGACTGTTGTAACCCCAAGTGCTGCTGCTCCTACTTCACTCCTGCTAGGGACAGAAGTTAAAGTCTCAAAAATACTCTGAACTGGCAAACAAGGGACAGTTAGGGTCAAAAGTTAAATATTGATTATCATGGGGCCCAACTGGACAAGGCACTGAGCAACCTGATCTAGAGGGAGGTGTCCTTACCCAGGGCAGGGGGGTTGGAACTAGATGATCTTTAAGGTCCCTTCCAACCCAAACCATTCTATGATTCTATGGTTACATGTATCATGCTATGTTTTTAGAAATGTATAGCCAGAACAGTTGAATGCTTCTGCCTTTAAACTGACCTTTCAGCTTTTAAGCAAGTTCTGGTAGGTGAAAAAACATGCAGAAGGAGATTGTAATTAGCTTTGTCTGAAAAGCTCAGAAAAAGATCAACCTCTGAAACAGTCTCCAAGATCAAAGGGTACTACAGAGGGAATGTATTGTTAGGTAGCAGTGATGAACCGTTGTGCAGAAGAGCTCTCCAGATTAAATATTAATTGCTGCTGGATATCCATTGATCTAAGCTGGGGCAGTATCAGTATCCAGATGTCAAAAATGTTGGGTGCAATCTATTTCTAGTCCAAATACACCGGTTGCTTGCCCTTTTGGGAGGATTCCAGGATATTCAGGAATGCAAACCTGTTCCCAGCAGCCCATTAATCTGGGAAGTGCCATGTTTTGTGCAAACAGAAGCTTTTCAACTTTGTTAAGAGCTGCCTGCAAGCTAAGGCAGGCCCAAGCTGCCATACAGCACCAGGAAGAGTTTATTTGACTTTCTTAACCTTAAGGTTTTTGTGTTCAATTGCAGGAAGTGGAAACAGAGCAATACTTTACCCTTTTCCTACCAGCCTTGAAAGAACGAGGATACGATGGATTCTTCTCTCCAAAGTCACGTGCCAAAATCATGTCTGAGCAGGAAAAAAAGCATGTAGATGGCTGTGCAATATTCTTTAAAACTGAAAAGTAAGAGCCAGAGGCAACTTTTTAAAAAACATGATAAAATCAGGTTAATTTAGGTCTGAAAACTTTTGTCTCTCTAGATGCATGTCAAAGTGCTGTGCTATAAGACAAAAGATAAATACAATGCAAAGATTGATTCTCCCTTCCCTTTTCCTGCTCTGTTTGCCATAAGAGTTCTTCCATTCCAAAACCATCACTTCCAAAACATTGGAGTTGGAGGAGAGTCAGTATGAGTTCAAATCTTATTTTGGCAGATGTGGTAAATACCTCACCTTCTCTACAGACTTATGCCTTGCTTGACAGAAATTTCACCCTCTGTAAGATTAAAGATATTTTTTTATTTATTCATTTTTAAGAGGACTAAACAAAAAAAAAAACCCAAGCCAAAACCCTCCTTTTAATAGGCAGCCTTCAATTTGTCCCAGAACAAGGTATTCTCAAGCAGACTAAGGCTGGAAGTAATAAAAGACCAATTTCCCAAAACTTCTTTCTAAACAGTGTTTAAATACTAAACAGCAGAGAGGTTGTTGATAGTTTTTGCCCAGGGTAGAAGGTAAGCCTTTTATTACTATTCCATCTTAATTTTTTGCCTGGAACACTTCTGTGTGTGGCTCTGAAGAGTGCTCTCAGGGTGCCACCCAAAAGCAAGTTAACACTTTCCAAACCCTAGGTATCTCATCTCCTGGGAGAGTATGTCACCACACCAAAACCTCTACCCTGACTGTGGGAATGTTTCTTAGAACTGCTTTTACTTTTATAAAACTAGAGGACAAAAGAAATATACCTTGCCCTGTCCTGCAGGCTCACTCCTTGAGTGTAGTAGACTGATGTGCAAGTAGGAACCCTGTCTTTTCCCATATCTGTACATCAAACCTGTTCACATGTGATTGTTTGGTCAGATTTACAGTGGTGCAGAAGCACACAGTGGAGTTCAACCAGGTGGCAATGGCTAACTCAGAAGGTTCAGAAGCTATGTTAAACAGAGTGATGACAAAGGACAACATTGGAGTTGCTGTGGTGTTGGAAGTGCACAAAGAATTATTTGGGGCAGGTGAGTATAACCACAGCTCTCTTGTCCTTCAGTTCCACGTCATTCTTTAGGTAATACAGCTCTCTAAAGTATTTCTGCCATTGGTGGTGGTACTTGCAGATGAGCCAGCACTCTGCCAGTTTGAGAAATGATAGCCCCTGAATGTATTCACACATTAAAAAATTCACTTATAAGAATGTCCTTATTTATCTAGGTCTGAAATCTCTTCACGTGGACAAGCAGCTGCTTATTGTGGCCAATGCCCACATGCACTGGGACCCTGAATACTCAGATGTGAAACTCATTCAGACCATGATGTTTGTCTCAGAGCTGAAAAATATCCTTGAGAAAGCCTCAAGCAGGCCTGGTAGCCCAACTGCAGACCCTAACTCTATCCCTCTGGTGCTGTGTGCAGATCTCAACTCATTGCCTGATTCAGGTATGGTTTGTTTTGCCTTAAATTTTAACTTGGGTTTTTAGAACACTTGAATCCCCTTTACGGCTGTGGGTGATGGGGCACTTTGCACTTGCCTGGGTAGGTATAGATGGAGGCTTTCTTAGCCATAGCTAAGTGACACCCTGGAAGAGGTTGCCCAGAGAGGTTGTTGATGCCCCCTCAATCCCTGGAGGTGTTTAAGGCCAGGCTGGATGAGGCACTGAGCAACCTGGTGTGGTGGGAGGTGTCCCTGCCCATGGCAGGTGGGTTGGAACTAGATGATCTTGAAGATCCCTTCCAAGCCAAACCATTCTGTGATTCCCAGAATGTTGTTTTTCGAAGCAAGTCCCTGAATGTTCTCCTTTGCAAACAGGTGTAGTGGAATACTTAAGCAATGGCATCGTAGCTGACAACCACAAGGACTTCAAGGAGCTGCGTTACAACGAGTGTCTGATGAACTTCAGTGGCACTGGGAAGAACGGGGCTTCTGAAGGCAGGATAACTCATGGCTTCCAGCTCAAGAGCGCTTATGAAAACAACCTGATGCCTTACACCAATTACACTTTTGATTTCAAAGTAAGCAGCAGGGATTTTTCTGACATGGCAGGCACTGACCTGGTCTCCCCGGGGTGCTCTCTTAATTTTCTGACTGTTGGCTGTCTTGCTCTTTGCTCCTCTAAGTGCTTCAACACTGGTTCCTCCACTCGCTGAACACTTTCCTACTGCACACAAACCCTTCATTTGCTGCTGGTTTTTAAGCTTGTCTCCAGCTGGCCAGTGACTTGATGAGAATGGATGGCAAAGGTCCAGGCGTGGTCCTTACCCTGGTCCCAGCCCTCTGCCTCCTCCTGCAAATCACAGCCAGGAGCCAGGGGAGTTGAGGTTGCCAGAAAGGAGATCTGTTCTCACTCTCGTGTTTCTCTTTCTCTCTAGGGTGTGATTGACTACATTTTCTATTCCAACACTCACATGAACGTGCTTGGTGTCCTGGGGCCTTTGGACCCTCAGTGGCTGGTTGACAACAACATCACTGGGTGTCCACACCCTCACATCCCTTCAGACCACTTCTCACTGTTAACACAACTCGAACTCCATCCTCCGCTCCTGCCTCTTGTCAACGGTGTGCACTTGCCCAGCAGGAGGTAGTGTGGAGCCCTGCCCCCTTTTGGGGGGCAAGGACCTGTCACCATGGACCTGTACACTTGTAAATCAAAGTATATAGGAGTGAAGTATGGTCAACCTTTCGCTGCTTCTTCGAGCTCCTTTCCTTATGCATTTGATATGAGATTTTGCACATTTTGGTGCATATTGGTATCATTTGGCACTAGGGCTGGAACCAAAGTATTATTCCCTTTCCAGGTTTTTTATTTAATTGTTTGTTTGTTTTTTGGTTTGTTTTTTTTTTTAAACTGGCAAGCTCTTTCTTTACAGTAGGAAACTGCACTTATATATATGGATAAACACCATAAGAATTTGCTTGTTGACATATTTCAAGATAATGCTCTTTTCCAGATTCTGAAATAAATTTTGCACATTAGCAAAGCACTTAATACCTTACTATCAATGATTAGCAGTGTGGCCCTGCCCCTCACCTAACTGATGTTAGAAAACCAAAGATGGGATAAAATTGGAGGTCTAAATTCTCCTGGTGCAATTGCCTTTACAGTGAGATTTCCAGCAAAGCTCCATCTCACAAGGTGAGTATTTAATGCTGCATCTAGATGGCTTGCTTAGCAGATGCCACAGGGATTATTTTTTTTCTGGAGTGCTGAAGGTCTTGGTCCTTCCTGGGCAAGACACAGAGGGACTCAAGGCATCTCTCTGCTCCAGCAGGGCCAGGGTGACACTGTTCACTTTGTGGGCAGGACTTAGAAATGGTGAGAAATTGCAATTGAAGCCATTGCAGTTGCTGGATAAAAAAGTAGCAAACCCCTCCTAGGTTCTAGAAAACTGGGGATTATCCATGTTAAGCATAGGGTACAGGAAAAAAAACTGCTGGAAATGACCTGAACTTCTGTCTCTGAAGGACATGTGGAGTAGCTGCCACCAAGCTTTTTTCACTGGGGGAGCAAGTGGTGGCCATTAGTCATTCCTTAGATTGTTTTCCTGACCCTAGCTGCCAAATAGCCATCCCACTTTTTTAATAATCTTCCCTTTTCTGTTGTTGGAATTGAAAAGCTGCTGGTTCATTCCCAATTGTTAGAGCTCTTAGTGCTTTTTGGTTGTGTTGGAAATCCCTTTTTTTTTTGTTGGTTTTTTATTCTTTTTAAAGCTTTAGGTGGCCAGTTCAAAACTTTGCACCTCAAGAGGTGTTAAACATAATACGACTTTCTTAAAAATAGGTTGGCTGCTTAATGTTTAAAAAAAAATTAATAGCACAGTGATAGGAAAAGGTTGTGTCTGTGATTTTAAGTTTTTCCTTATTCTGCTTTTTTGCTGCTATAAGATTTTTCTTGAATATGTATTTTAAGCTTTTCATGCACTTTACTGTTTCTAGTCTCAAAATATGATATTTTTAACAAATGAAAAAAAATTTTTCCATTATGTGAATGACATTTTTGAACAGAACGATAGCCTGTATTTATGCCTCATTTGTATATTTAAAAAAAAAAGCAAAATTTAAATTGTGAAATTAGTTTTCAATAGTGAGAAGCCATCTTTTGTCTTTTAAAACTGCTAAGTCAGACTGTTTATTGACTCTTTAATTAAGCATTTCTTTTGTTGGTTTATATGTAAGAAATTACCCATAGAAAAAGAAAACAAAACCAAACAAAACCATAAAACCAAACAAATAATAATTAATTGGACCTAAAGTAGAAACTATTCCCTGACCCTTTTTGGGGGATGGTGTGGGACAGGATGCAAAAATGGGTTCAATGAAATGACAGCTCCCTTGTAAAAGAAGTGCCTAAAAAAATGGAGGCCTCATCTGTCTACGCTAAATTGTGAGTGATTGCAGCTGGCTGAGATTCCTGGAAAGCACCCAAAACTACAAGAAAAAAAAAACAAACAACTTTTTAAAAACAGATTTTCCTCTTGGCCTTCACCAATGATGATGAAATGCAAAAGCAGGTTGAGGGTATAGCACTGGAAAGTAGAATAGCATGAAAAACTTAATTTTGTGGACATTACCTTTGTGTAATTGGCTGCTGTATCTTATTTTGGAGGAGGGGGGGGGCGTTAGGGGGAGATGGCTCTGCTCTGGAGGTGTGCACTAACAAACCCTTCTCCTCCTTTTCCTTCCCTGCATGTTCCCTTGCAAAGTGAGCAATATTCTCTGCCATACTTCACTCCCGCATATTTTTTTGAGCTGTTTGTATAAAATGTAATTTCAAATTCACCTGCCATTGTATATGGACTGCAAAGGAGCCCATTTGTTAATAAAAATCAAACCCAGCAACAATCCTTTTTGTAACACTGAGGTGGGAGAGGATTTGGGGGGGGGGAAGCGGGATGGGAGTAGAAGCAATCCCCAACCTGGCAAAACATTATTCGCTGCTTTTACGTTTGACTTTCTTTGGTTTCTAACTGACTGAGGTGTCCTGTTGCAGGAAGGTGTTTAATTGTTTTTTCTCTGCTGCAAAACACACTTCCAAACGTCCATGATGCTGTGCTATTTTATTTTTAAAAAAAAAAAAAAAAAAAGTTATTTTAACAGATGTTGTACAAAACCTCTGGATTCTTTTAAAAAGAGTCTTGTATCTGTTTCAGTGACCACAAACATGTTTACCTGCCATTCACATCTCTCTCCCTTACAGTTTTTTTTCTAGGTTTTTTTTTTTCCATTCCTGGCAGGAGCAGTGAGGGGAGTGGGCATTCCCTAACCCCCCCAAGCCAAGCAGAAACACTATTTTGTCAGAAAAATCCCTTAAGAGTGAGGAAACCATCAGACCTGCATGTAGGATGAGATCTCTTCGGGTAAACAGATGCAATGTCCAGATGGCACCGCTGATTTTCTTGTGACCCAGATGTAAGCTGACAGGAGGAGGATGTTTTCTGGGGGAAGAGGCAGTAAAATGTAGTGAAATATCCCTGACCCTACACAGAGATGGATGGGGAATCACCAGCTCTCTCCCATCTCTCAGTCTCAAGCCCCAGCATGTCGCAGGCGACGTTGGGGTTAAAAAAAAAAACACCACAAAACAAAAAAACAAACTAGAAAAAAGCTCAAAGTCCTTCCTGCTCCTCCTCTGTCCCTTGGTTTGCTTTCAAAGATACGGTGCCTGGTATCAACTTCTAAAGCAACAGCACTGCCTAAAGCAAGCAGAAAAAAATCAAATCCAACACCCTTCCTCAAGCAACTTTTTAAAATTCAATGTGGTAAATCTGTTAGATATGGGGCTTTGTGTGTGTGTGTGTGTATATATATATATATATATGCACATATATATATATATATACATATATATATAAAAAATAAAGAGAATTTTGTACAATGTAGCTGAAGATTTTTGTTTCCTTATTTCAGTGAGAGGACTAGATGATCTCTTGGGGTCCCTTCCAATCCCTGATGTTCTGTGGTAAGGTTTGCTAGTTTGTCTGAGTCTGAGGATGACAGACTTCTGGAGTAAAGTTTCTAGGGTGGATCTGAAAATAAGTGTGATGACAGTGAAATGCCTGGGTGCTTTGGGACTTTTGGGTGTTTCAAGTAGTGTTGGTGTCGAAGCATGCCAAGGCTTTCAGGCTGTGCTGGAAGAGCAGTGACCCCACAGACCTTCCCACACCCATTTCCCAGTGGTTAACTCACATACTGAGAGGGTTCCTCTTTTTGTTTTTTTTTGGGGGGTTTTTTTGAAGTTATATTTCTTTCTTGTGTTTCATCTCTGCACCCACGAGGTCCTGTCCTTCAAAAGAGGGAAGCCCGTGTGGAGGGGGGGAAGCTGCAGTGTCAGGGTCACTCCTGGACACGCTCATGCTTCAATTTTGAGGGTGTATTATCTTCTTCTATGAAGAAAATCTGCCTGAGGTGTGTGTTGGGTGGGTGGTCTGGCCTGTGAGGCCACTGTCCACATCAACCTTGGGCACCACACCTCCAGCTGCAATGGAGATCTGAGCCAAAAAAGAGTAGCTTCCACATTCCATGTTTCCCACGAGAATAAATGATAAGAAACCTTCTGGTCAGTTTTCCCCTTTGCTTTTTCACAGGGTTCCTCTATTCCTTTCTGTCTGAAAGAACTCATATTTTGGAGAAAGTGCCACATCTTGCTGCAATTCTCCCCTGGCTTCCCCCCCCCCCAAATCATACTTTGCAATGAAAAACTCACTAAGAAACCAAACTTGAGAGGGGCCTGGCCAAAGTATTAATAATGACTGAGCTGAGCAGTCCTGAGTCCCCTTGAACCTCAGGTAAGAGAGAGCCTCAAACCCCTAAACTGTAACTTTTTCTTCCCTTCATAATTTAAAAAAAAAATCCTTTTAAGTTTAAACACATGTCCCTGCACCATGGAGACGAGGCACTGCTCACATGTGATGGGCAGTGGGAAGCAGTTGTTTATTTCTCCCCACCAGGGATTGAGGGGGCATCCACAACCTCTCTATGCAACCTCTTCCAGTGTCTCACCACCCTCCCTCACAGCAAAGAACTTCTTTATCTCCACCCTACATCTCCCCTCTTCCAATTTGCATCCATCACTTCTAGTCCTTCCATCTCATATCCTATTCAAAAGCCCTACCCCTGACTTTCTGTAGTCCGCTTCAGGTATTGAGAAGCTCCTCTGAGGTCCCCCCTGAGCCTTCTCTTCTCCAGGCTCAACAACCCCAACTCCTTCAGCCTGTCCTCAGAAGGGAGCTGCTCCAGCCCTTTCAGAATCTTTGTGGCCTCCTCTGGACCTGCTCCAACAGCTCAACGTCCTTCTTCTGTTGAGGGCTCCAGAACTGGACACAGAAACTCCAGGTGGGGCATATGAGGACTCACCCTGCAGCCATGATGGCTTCACAATGCCGTGATCTGGTCCAACCCTCTGAAAAACCCAGCTTTTACACTAGTTCTTACAGAAAGAGCTGGCACAGCCCAGGGAGTGAAGCATGTTCATATTTTTATTGATGGCAGCAGGGACAGACTCCACTGCACACTGGCAGTACAGGGTGGTACCACATTCCTGGGGGGACTGCTGTTGGCTTTTGAAGGAGGAGGGGGGGTAAGAGGGAGAGGAGAAGGTTCCTACCCCCTTGCCAAAGCCCCGGGAGTAGAGCAAGCACCCATTTCGTGCTGTGAAACCTCTTGTTTTGTGGCTGGTTATTTGTTATGGCATCAGGACAGAGAGAGAAATGGCTTATGGGTTTTTCTGCCGTGTCTGCACCACCCCTTCCTTTATGGTGACATTCCTGTGGGGTTTGGAGGGAGAGAGGGACAAAAGAAATGAAAATTAATCAGTGGGGAGGGAAGGGATGGTCCTGGCTTCCATCACACCCTTTGGTTTTGGGTTGCCTTCTGTCACCCACCTCTGCAGCAGCTTGTGGATAAGCAGCTGGATCCAGGGTGCCTCAGGGTCCACACACACCTTCTTCTTCCTCTTTAGGGTGAGGCTGTGGGGAGACAAGACACACTCAGCCCCCAGGCACAGAGAAACATCTCCTTCAGCACAGATATAACTCAATCCCTGCAAGCCCTGCTAGGAGATAAACCATAGAATCATAAAATAGTTTGGGTTGGAAGGGATCTTAGAGGTCATCTAGTTCCAACCCCCCTGCCATGGGACCCGTTAGACCAGGTTGCTCATTGCCTCTTCCAGCCTGGCCTTTCTGCTCCTCCCAAAGAAGTTGTGGATGACTCAATGGGATTTTTTGGGGCTCCATTTGCCATAGAATTGTAGAATCATCAAATAGTTTGGGTTGGAAGGGACCTTAAAGATCATCTAGTTCCAACCCCCCTGCCATGGACAGGGACACCTCCCACTATATGAGGGTAATCTGCATTAAAATGAGCAGCAGTGTCCTAGGCAAGAGAGACCAGGAGATTTGGGGGAGGGCTTCAGAGAGGGTGAGAGTATGTTTTTGAGCTGCAACATAAGAAATCAAACCTGCAGAGATCCCACAATGCACTTACATGATCTCCTTCCTCCTGCAGTGGATCCCTGGAGGTGTAACGTTGATGGTGAGGATCAATCCCAGGTTGATGACCTGGGAGGTGGATTTGATGCACTTGCACTTCATGTTGGTCAGCAGGCTCTCCAGTGACAGACCTGCACCCCACAGCAGCACACACACACTCCTCAGCCCTAATACTGAGGGAAGGAGATGGGGATACCCCCTTCCCCCTCTAGCCCCAACACTGCTGTCCTCATTTCATTGTCCAGAGCCCTCCCCAGCACCTGTAGTGATGCTTACAGGGACAGAGTGGTTTTAATGGAGTTTGTAGTGGTGAGGCTGATGCCAGACAAATCCACAGAATCACAGAATGTCAGGTATTGGAAGGGACCCCAGGAGACCATCTAGTCCCACCCCCCTGCTGGAGCAGGAACACCCAGATCAGGTCCCACAGGAAGGTGTCCAGGTGGGGTTTGAGTGTCTCCAGAGACCCCACACCCTCTCTGGGCAGCCTGGGACACTCTTCTCTCACCCTCCCAGCAGGGTCCCAAAGGTGTCCCTTCATGCACACAGAGGGGTTTGAAAAATTAACCCACATTTTATGCATTAAAATCATGACCCATCCACCACGACAAGCATCTTAAACCCAACAGGCAGCTCCTCCCCCTGGCCCCATGCATCCCTCTCCAGCTTTGCCACCAGGTTTAAGAGAAAA